>JARFOD010148907.1:619-26647 GCA_031763545.1 Mopalia muscosa | reverse complement strand
GGAGTGTTCGACAGAGACATCGCTATGAAAAGAGAGAGTAAACCGTGTAAAGGAAGTATTTGTAAATCTGTAAATAGGATTGGAATGTACGGTAAAAAAGGATCAAAATCAACTTTTTCATGATTCCATTTAAAAATTATCCACGTTGAACATGATTTGTTTCGTTGGTTTTTAACGTCATATACTCAACATATTTATTTATATGACGTTAGTGATTGATACGCGGTCTACACCTTCTTCTGACTCACAACATTCATGGAATCAGCCCATGGGTGTTCAAATATGTTTACACTCAATCCCTGGATTAACGCAGGTGTGGCGATTGTATGTTCACGTGTCATATGACGTCACGCTCAGGGTATCCCTAGGTTCCCCCAACTACAGAACTTGTTAAACCAGGAGAACCACGCACGTGATCGTCATGGTCTACTACATTTTGAAATGCATATAAACAAGCTATATACTCATGTTTTTCTTTCGCTTCTTTGTAAATTAGGCCACTAACACACCAAGTTGATTATTTATTTTATTAGCACGCATCCTACAGGTAAAATGCATAACTGTTCTACCATGCAGGCTGCAGTGGGGCCCCTAAATATTATCTACACATGCACACACTTTTTTGGGTCAATGAATTTTGTATCACAGTAGTAAAAGATAGACAAGGCTTGTTTTAGGTTTTTTTTATACATTTTTTAGACATCACAAAAGGACATTATACAGAACATTACAGAAAATGAATACCATTGTCGAAAATGTTATTATATAAGTTCACATTTTGACAAGTTGCTTATTTAGAAAATATAAAAATTGATACTACTTCTAACACATGTAGTTACATTACATCGGCCGACTGTTGCCATATATCACAGACAAATTTCGTATTTATCATTCTTTATAGTTGTATATGTTTTCCATTTTAAGTGCTTTCGTGTATTACAATGTAATACAAATAGTGACAAACTCTTTCCTTGACATATGAATTTATAACGAGTAACCATTAATACATAATTTACAGGTTGATAAACCTTAGTTATATTTTCTTTGCCAAAAATACATATTTGTTTTGATAAGCGGATCATATTTCTGACCTGTCGACATATCCACTGTGTCATCTTATTCCACAAAGCTTCTACATGTACCTCTTCACACAAACAAATGCGCTACAGTTTCCCAATCAAAATGGCAAGAAGATAATATAGTGTCAAGTCAAAGAGAGTCTTTGCATCCTCTCTAACATTTAAACAACAACTTTAACTTCTCGGGTAAAGTCAGATTAGTTTTTACAAAAGGTTTGAACGTAGTACGCTTTAATTCTGCATATTTTCTTTTAAAAACGCCGAAGTAAGTCAAAAAATACGTTTTTATCCCATAAGTATTCTTATAGTTATTAAGATCCATAACAGTTCCGTCCTCGTTTTGAAGATACCTTAAATAGTAAACATGTTTATTAAGCAATGATTCATTAATAAAAGGAGACACTCGCCAGTTTCATTTTGCCTTATGTTCTCGTCCAGCATATTAATGTTTGGATTGTTATGACATTTCTGTTCGAAAGACATCCAGGCCGTATCTTTCCAAAACGCATTTCTATATTTTTCAATGGCTTGTTTAAGAAAACGTTGGCCGTTTGTAATCAAATACGTCACTAACATGCCGTTTATTTTAAATAACTGTTTATACTGGCTGGAGTTTTTAAGAAGCCTTCGGATCCAAGATGATTTTAAAGCGTTAATACAATTGATTATGTCTAACACCTTTGTGGTGTGTCTGTCTGATAGTTCCAGGTGTAATTCTATCTGGTTTCGAATCTGATAAGAATTTGTAGCAAAACAATTTTTAAGTAATGAAGAAAATTCTTTGTGGGATTAGGGATAGATAAAAGTAGGTGATTAAGTTGACTTATTATTAGGGCCTTAAGAACAGTTATGTCACCAAGGGAGCCGAATCCCCCTTGGGCCATCGTTTTAGCTGAAACTCAATTTCGGATAATTTTGTATTAAATTTGTGGAAAACTGGATACCAAGATAGCAAATAAAACCTTGACTCCATGCAATCTAGTTTACATCGATGGTTGAATGTTTCACCACGAAATTTTTGGCATCCAATCCACATCGCTTTTTTTTTAAATTTATTTTAAGGCCAGGTAATTCGGCAAAATAGGCTAATTCGTCAAGAGATTAATTCGGACAATACTCAAAACCGCCTAATAACAGAGCAGCGTCGTCTGCTAACTGTGATATTTTGATTTAATAGGAATATAAAAGAAACACTGGATCTTTTTGCCTACAATATCGTGACACTTTAATAAAAAAAAAACTAGATATGCAACCGATTTAGTTTACAGCTGTCTTCTTGTCATTATAAAATGAAGAGATCAAATGTCTGCTTGATTGGCCGAAATAAAAGTGTTCTAATACTTGGTATATAAATTGCTATGATATAGATCATGGATATTCTGTGTTTTAGTATATTCCAGTATGTCATAAATTAATTTTGAATTTTCTCCAATATATCGTCCAGACATAAACCCTGACTGGCTCTCATCAATCAGACAATCTTAACAGATTTAATTCTATAGCTAATAAAATTAAATCTGATGCTATTTTATAAGTTACATTTAGAAGCGAGATTGGGTTATACATTTGGACCTTGCAGCATATCGCCGCATCGCCTGCATTGCATGGAATTTACACCAACCATTTAGCGCCCTCACCCATCGCATGGGCCAATGAGGCAGCGAGGTTTTACTCATTCTCAATTATATTAGTGTAATTGACAAACCTCCATAATGTTAGTTGGTGGGTATTGAAATGGATTGCTAAATCTTTCAAACAAACTATTTCATAAAATTTATGGGTTTTGCCCAATATCTCTATCAAGACAGAAGTAATTACTATTAAACTGAGGGGTCTAGAAAACATATTTACAGCTATCTGGATTGTATAGTTCTTAAAAAGCTTTGTACTGGTCGTCTTTTGAGCAGCCGGACCTAGTAAGACTGACGAATATATAGCGTGCCGTAGTAGTGTATGCTGTATTTCCGTAAACGTCTTCTTATATTTAGCTTAATTACTTGAAAATACAAAAACGACTGCCAAACGTGTTCAATATCATCTTTTTGTGTTAATAACGGTAATAATGAACTTGTTTAGCTTACAGGGCTAACTGCTGTACTTTTGTATTACAAACGTTAAGTCATTTAAACCATTAACGTATCCTCATACTACACAAAACTTTTATAGATGACTAACTAGTATATATTTCACTATATATGACCTTAATTCATGGCCCGCTATATACCGTATTGGGGGTGATGATCATACCCTACGACTAAGTTCTGTCCCCTGTGCAGAGTTGTCGTTCGTTTCTCTAATATAGTCAAAGTGGGCCCCTCCACCAGTGTAATATAGCATTATTGTCGACTCGGCTGTCGAGTAAACGTAATGTGGGCAGCTCATCATGTAATTCTACCTATGAAAGCATAGATAGCATAGGGCAGAGTTTTCTCGAGCAAATAAAACCTGATATTTTGGGGCAACTTGAGACGTCTTTTGCTCAAGTTTACTTTAGCACTGATAATAGATCTGTTCCAAGTAATCTAAAATAGGTAACAAGATAAATCATAAATGGTCGTATATTATGTGATCTTACCGTTTAGCAAAGAAGGATATTTCATACAGGCCTACACCTAGCAAATGAATTAGCTTCAGTTGATCCGGATATACCTCAGGAAAACAGACTCACCAACTGCATGTCACATTTCATGCATATAATTTCGCAACATGTCAATTGCTGGTGCGGTTCTTACACATTTTACAGATCAATGAATATAGAGAGACCTTGGACATTTCTGGGTAGGTGTAAATGTGTTTTTGGGGTCATGCAAGGTGGCGTGCTAGAACAAGGCGTATTTTTTAGTTTGTTTAGCAGGTAGGACTTACGCTATACAAAACGCCAAACAAATCAGGTACAGATAGAATGACGATGTCTGTCGAGGACTATGGAGAAAAAGCGACATTTGTTTAAGCTTACATACACAGTATTTAATGGCTATCGGAGTGTTCGACAGAGACATCGCTATGAAAAGAGAGAGTAAACCGTGTAAAGGAAGTATTTGTAAATCTGTAAATAGATTGGAATGATTACTTTTAAAATTATTCAAGTTGAACAGGATTTGTTTCGTTAGTGTTTAACGTCGTACTCAACATATTTATTAATATGACGTTATTGATGGGTTCGCGCTGTACGCTCCCCCCTGTCGATAAACATTCTTTTATTTCTGTTAACATTTAATCACTGGATCAACCTTGGCTCACGTGTCAGATGACGTCATACTAGGATTATCCCTAGCTTCCCCAATTTCAAGAATTGTTAAACCAGGAGAACCTCACACGTGATCGTCATGGTCTACAACATTTCGAAATGCATTTTAACAAGCCGTATACTCATTTTTTTGTCTGGTTTCTGTGCAAATTAGGCCCCTAACAAATAAAGTGTATTATTTAAGTGAAAATTTCCACAACGCTCTTTCAGAATTGAAATCCGTGTGTTTGTGAAGATATGAGGCGGCACTTCGCAGCTTCCAGTGTAAGTAATTCCTTGAGAGATAAACGTGGGTTAAAGTTGCACAATACTACACAATCTCAACTGCGTTTACGGATTTACAAATACATTAATTGCACCTAAGAACGACACAACCACACTTGTTAATCATCAATTGTTTTTTTTGTTTTTTTTTTTAGACTTTAATTAAGGATCGGGGTTTTTCTGTGTGTGTTGAATTTGATTACTCTAACTCAAGCAATTCTGACTATGCTCCGATCAACTTACATAAGCGCCCATAGATCTCATCTACAAGAGCTTATGACTTACGATTACAGAAGAAAGTGATCAGCGAGACGCATGGACAATAATTGAAAGGAAAAAATTCAAAGGCCACTTCGTAAACCAGTCAGCCACCCGGCTAAGCATCAAAGCCATTATGCACAATTCAAAATATGCTGCCCATATGAACACCACGAGTCCTTTCTACAAAACTTTTGCAGCTTCCTTGGCGAAGATTTACGACCGAAATTTAGATTTGGTTGCAGCTGTATCTTGTTTGAAGAAAAGCACTCAAGTTAGCTGAATTAGCGGCTTATGTAACCAGACAGGATTACAGCATGGACTATGCGGAGTAATAACGAATCTAACCGTTTAATTTATATATCATACTGTAGCCTCCCGCCTACCGCATTTTTATTCTCTTATAATTAACCATGCCCCCGTTGTTGCTAACCATGGATGTAACATTGCGATGCTTCAACAAAAATCGGAATCACTCGGATGTGCCTTACCCGGCACTGCCAAATCCTATGGCGAGTAGAGGGGTAAAGGAAAATTACCACAATCTGATTTGGCAAACATGCAAGGAATATTGATCTTGTAGATCAAGGATAAACAGTGTCTCAGTTTGTTGTACATTTAGATTGGAACGATTCCTGTGGATTCTTTTGTCTATCCCACCTTGGAAAGTCTTATAAAAATGTAATATACAACTTTCAGAAAACATGTGAAAAATCAAGGATGTCTGAACAATGTGCCACCATTTACTAGATCGCATTGTGCTCTTTACAATGGTACAAATTTGAAGTTTCTAACATGAATAGTTTTCTAGAAACACGCGTTGGAAAACAAATTGTGTGCTTAAAAATGAAGTGCCAGCAATAGACAATTAAAGTTTTGCGACTTGAATATAAGATCATGGGAAGACTCAATTATAGGCTCCAAAATTAACTGTTTGCATTTAGAATTCGAATTATTTGTTTCACCAAGATATAGTTGGAATACCAAACTTTTAATCTAAGCGCTAAAAACAATTTAGTTCATTTTGAGTCCAACGGGTGCAGCAAAGCCTTAACGCTGTCTGTATTAAGACAACTGATGTAATTATCGAGGTGACAGTGTTTCATTACTGGACTAAGTAATACGTAAAAGTAAAGTGCAAATTTGGTTGTTGTTTACCTCCGACTGAAACTAAGAGCCGTTGTATTAAATTGATATCGCTTTAATATTTTTTCTGTGGTCAATTCGAAATGATTTGGCATTAAATCTTACGAGTCCACCTTTTAAAACAAAAAGTATAACATTATAACAAAATTAATGTATCCGTAAAAACTGATTTTTTCAAGTTAAACACTACCTCTCGCTATTCATTGTCGGTGTCAGCTGATCGGGGAATGTATCCTAGTTATGAGTTGATAGTTGATAATTAAAGAAACTAAAGAGAAATCTAAATGGTGAAGTTTTAATATTATAAAGATTTCGATCAAGAATGGTGGAAAGGGATAACATGCTCGCTGCTTCACATTCCGTGGGTTATCCTATGAAGCATACACTGAAGGAGTATTTATGGATTACAATCTTCACTGTGTACTCTTATGTTTAAATACGGTTCCTGAGCTGTTTAGTGTTATGCAGTCGTCTTCACACCCTATCCATGATGTGAAACAATCCTTTTGCGAGATCACACATTGCCTTCTTACATAAATTATATCTATGGCCTTATTATATTTCTATATATCATGCATATATTTATGGCTTTATTATATTAATATTACATACATATATTTATATCCCCGTGTTTAATTCACGCTGCAAAATGGCCGAGGTTTAGGATAACTGGATGTCGAGATAAAATTTCTCTTATGAGAATGACAGAAGTACCTTCCAGCCTTTACCGTTATATTACTATTTGCGTTTATAGACGTATTGTGTATGGACTTTTACTGAACTATGGTAATTGTCTCTAATAAAATCCTTATTGGAATACCAAGCATGTTGCAAGGTTTGCATGTCGACCACAATACTATTCATATATCACTATATACTTTGTGTGAATGTGTTACACTACAAGGGTGATAAAAAGCATCAGACCCTTGCCGTTTTACTTGTCAAGAACCGGCCCTGAAAGCTCAATTCATCCATGACATTGTTCAGTTCCCTCACTTTGTCTAATCAAGATAACAGTGAAATAATCGAGCCACAACCATCGATGGCCGCAGGCATCGCGTCATAGTGATCCCACAGGTGAAGTCAGATACGTGTCCACTGTCCATACAACACGTCATAATAAATCCAGTTGTTCGTTATGTCCATGCAAAACCCATTCTTTCTGATATATGACACTTAACGGCAAAACACAGACTTTTTAGTATACCAAAAGTGATTGCTCGAACTTGGCAATAGGAAAACCTCAAATTGTTCCTAAAAAGTAAACCAAGACTATTACAAGTATGAGTAAAAGACAGTGTAGTTGCCCCAGTTTATCGTCTTATGTTGCGAACTCATCACCAAGTGAACCTAATTAAGACGATGGGACGGACAAGTTACCAAGTTCACCTTGTTTATCCTACAACTTTCGTCTCCGATCGTGCTTTCACCTCCCACGAACGGTAGGCTTATCCGTAAATTGTGGTCATTGGTCTTGTTTATTTCATCTATGACAGGCAATCAAAAGCAACTTTAAAAAGCGAAATTTTCTGGGAAATATAGACAATTGTTATAACACTATGACAGGAACCGTGAGCACAATGTGAAATTCACTCAACAGTAAACAGCGTAAGAAGGTTGTTTAAGGCAGACCACTCAGTTTATTACCGGAATTGACAAGCATGTTTCTTTAGAAGGACATTCCCAGAAATGTCGATAAATGCGATAAAATCTACCCCAAAGGCGTATTCTTCAAAAGGTCATATGTCGGAGTTCAGGTGCGGGTCATTTGACTGCGAGGTCACGCCCTTGAGAGGTCAACTTTGGAGATAATTATTTCAATGATGTCAAAGTTCAAATGCTTTTAAATGTACACCCTAGGAAGACCTATTAGAAAAGCGAAGATCGTGTTTGCACACCCCTCGCTGCGTGATATGAAATGGGAAATTGGAAAAATGACCAAGACTTTTCAGCAGTTTTTATTGGTGTCGCGTAATAATGACAAGTGATAAATTTGCCAGTGTTCCGGCCAACGAGAATGGTATACAAGTATATTGCATAAATAAAAGACGGTAAGTGGATTAGATTTCTTTATTGTTTGATTGAATAGGGTTTAACGTGGTGCTTGGTTTATACAAATCTTTATTATTCAATAAAAGAATAAATGGGATCAAATTGAGGTAAACTCGTTATTATGTCTCCCTTAAGATACAGTATGTTAACAAAGTTTGCTTAATTTTCAAATGAATATATGAACATGTATAAGAAAAGTGGAATTTTTTTAAATAAGAAATTCTGATTGCAAGAAAATATATTATTTATGGAAGATAAAGCACAGACGTATGGATAAAGACAGTCATACTCTTACGTGATGCTTAAGGTTATCTCCCCCATAAGTATAGAGAAACCAGCCCAGTGTGTTAAGCAAACCACCCTCAACGTCACGGGGGTTTATCGTCGTACTCTGGCGCAATAAATGCAACACGACATTGTAAAAAATAAATAATACACTGGAGGTTGTACATAACATCTTCGTCTCATGAAATTGTACAAAGCAAATTAAACACGACATTGTAAAATACAAACGATACACAGTAGGTTGTACATAATAAATACTACGCATGAGAATGTATACAGTAAATAAAACACGCTTTGTCATAAATAAATTATACACAGCAGATTATACACAATAAATAACAAACAAGATTTAACACAATAAATAACACACGAGATTATAGGCAATAAATAGCAACCGACAGTATACGCATTAAATAACACGCGAGATTATATGCAATAAATAACACACGACATTATACGCAAAAAATAACACACGACATTATACGCAATAAATAACACACAAGATTAAGTGCAAAAAATGACACACAGGAAAGAACACACAGGATATTGCACAGAATAAATACCACACACGAATTTGTTCAGTATATAATGACACACGAGATTGAACACATTAAATGACACACACAATACTGTCCCCAAAAATGATACACATTGGATTGTACACAATGATGCATATGGGAATGTAATTATTATTGATACAGGTGGTATTGTATAATTAACACGACGCACAAGATGGTATACAATAAAAGATACACATTGGATTGTATAAAATAAATAAGAAATATCATACTGTAAACAATGCATTTAGCAAGTGACACACAGGTGACACGCAATGGAATGTGTACAATACATGACTAACATGAGTATTAACCAACAATAATGATTCATATGGGGTTGTATGCAACAACAATGATAACCAGAGGGCAATCAAGACGTGATAAGCATACATGTAGCATTCTTCACAATGAATGTCACACGTGATATTGTGCAAACCAAGTGACACTCATGTTATTCTTCACACTCACACACATGGGATTGATCACACCAAGTTATAAGACATGATAATCTTCACAATAAAACACATGAGGTTGTGTAAACCAAGTTACTATCATGCTATTATTCACAATGACACACCTGAGATTGTGTAAACCTAGTGACACTCATAATATCCATCACAAAGACACATATTATGTTCTGTAAAGCAAGTCAGATTCATGATATTTTTCACAATGAGACACATGAGATTGTGTAAACCAATTGCCACTCATGATACTCTTTATAATGACTTGCATGGGATTGTGCAAACCAAGTGACTCTCATAATATTTATCACAATGACACACATGGGACTGTGTAAACCAAGTGATACTCTTCTTATTCTTCACCATGGCACACGTGAGATTGTCTTAACCAAGTGACGCTCATGGCATTATTAACAACGACAAACATGAGATTGAGTTAACCAAGTGATATTCATGATACTTTTCACAATGACACACATGGGATTGTGTAAACGAAGTGACACTCCAGTTATTCTTTACAATGACACACCTGAGGTTGTGTGAACCAAGTGACATTCATGGCATTATTGACATTGGGTTAACCAAGTGTCAGGGTACTGTTCACAATGACACACATGGGATTGTGTAAACCAAGCGACACACATGATAATCTTCACAATGAGACACATGAGATTGTG
Source organism: Mopalia muscosa (assembly GCA_031763545.1). Lineage (NCBI taxonomy): Eukaryota > Metazoa > Mollusca > Polyplacophora > Chitonida > Mopaliidae > Mopalia > Mopalia muscosa. Next base: position 16,618 of record JARFOD010148907.1, on the reverse strand, counting down.
TAAACCAAGTGACACTCATGATAATCTTCGCACTCAGAGTGCTCTCAGAGTTGCTCTCAGAGCTCAAGGGGAACAGGAAGCCGATGTGTTTGTGGTGTCTGTATTGCGTGCTGTTTATGTCCTGTATTTATCATTTGTTGTCTTTGTTTATTGCCAGTGCTGTCAAGGCGTGTTTTCTTCACCCATTGGGCTGGCACGTTGTCATATAAGTGAAATACCCTTGAGTACGACGTTAAACCCAGTCAATCAATCAAACAAACAAACAAACATGATATCCGTCACAATGACACACATGATATTGTGCAAATACAATCTAACATGGGGGATTGCACTGAATTACACACAGGTGATTGGAATACAGTAAATCACTCAATGGTGATGGCTCACAGTAAATTACACATTGGTGATCGCACACAGTAAATTACAAACAGGCGGAGGCACACAGTACCTTACCCAAGGGTGATGGCACACAGTAAATTACACGTATGCTGTGTTTCACAGTAAGTTACACGTAGGCGATCGCACACGGTAAATCACACACAGGCAATTGTACACAGTAAATCATATACAAGCGATTGCACAGAGAAAATTACACGATTGCACACAGTAGGTTACACACAGGTGATTGTACACAATAAACCACATATAAGTTATTGGAAACAGTAAACCACACACAGGCTATTGCACACAATAAACCACGCATAGGCTGCTGCACACAGTAAACCACAAAAAGTAAATCACACATATGCTATTGTACACAGCAGACAACACAGTAAATCATACATATGCGATTGCACACAGTAAATTACATACAGGCGATCACATACAGTATAAAATCACACATAGGCTATTACACACAATAAATCAGACATAGGCTATTACACACAATAAATCACTCATAGGCTATTGCACACAGTAAATTACACACAGGCTATTGCACAAAGTAGACAACACATAGGCTATTGCACACAGTTAATCACACGTAGGTGATTGGCACAGTAAATTACATACAGGCGATCACACGCAGTAAATCACACATAGACTAGTGAACACAGTAAATCACACATAGGCGATTGACACAGTAAATTACATACAGGCGATCACATACTGTAAATCGTACATAGGCGATCAGACACAGTAAATCACACATAGGCTATTGCACAGAGTAAATTACACACAGGCTATTGCACACAGTAGACCGGCAACACATATGCTATTGCACAAAGTAAATCAGATAGGCTATTGCACACAGTAGACAACACATAGGTTATTGCACACAGTCAATCAAATATATGCTATTGCACACAGTAACTGACACACAGGCTATTGCACACAGTAAACAACACATAAGTTAATGCACACAGCAAATCAGACATAGGCTATTACACACATTAAATTACACATACGCTAAAGCATACAGTAAATCCAACATAAGCTATTGCACACAGTAAATTAACCACATGCAATCGCACAAACTAAATTGCACATAGATGTAGCCCAACGCACAAAGTAAACCACACATAGGATAGTGTACACAGTAATTTGCACGCAATAAACCACTCATACGGGATTGCATACAGTAAACCACACATAAGTTACTGCACACAGTAAACCACAAATCGGCTATTGTAAATTACACATATGAATTTACGCATAATAATTATTTCATTTTAAAATAAGTTGGTAAAAGGTCCATTAGATGATTGTGCAAATGTTAACTATGATGCTCACCTCAAACACTAAACTATCTTGATGCCACTTTTTTGCGTCAGGTCTCATACATGTACTTGAGAGTAAGTAAGCATTCACAATAATTGTATTACTTTGTATATAAAAAACCCCCAATATTGTTGTGTTAATAACTGTGTAAATAAGACATGTCAAGATGTCTTATATATGTATAAAACTATTGGCCTAATACCAAGTGGGTGCTGGAGAGCTTGTATTTCTCTCTCAAACATTGAATATATTGGCTACCGTACTTCACTTTTCCTTGTATTTAATCCTTCCAGAACGTCATAACAATGATGATGTCACGCTACGCTTGTTGCCTTTTCTGTGTGTTGATGTTGCTGGCAAATGTAAAGTCTAATGGGTTTAGCGGAAGTGGAAGTGGTAGCGAGAGCGGAAGTGGAATAGAAGGAAGTGGGTTTCCGGACTTGTCTAAGCCTAGTAAGTAAACATATAAACAATTGTTTCCGATAATATCGATTATACATGATAAGACTCCAAACATGCAGGTGATATATGCATGGCATCAGGTATTGTTGACGTAAAGACATCCATATGGCGACAAATGTTGTAAATGTGTTACGTTAGCCAACATCTGTAGTTAATGTATGACAGACTGGAGTCACATTAAACCAGCATGCAGTTTCATGGTTATAGAGGTCATCTATATCAAAACCTCTGATTCTCGATAGATTAAAAAAGTCAACATTGACATCCGTCACCCTGCTTTTAAAAATGGTCCCATATTTTTTACAATTAACTTGCTTAATTTGATTGGTTTAAAACAAATTGAACTGTTGCTTGCAGGTGGTACTATAATGGTTACAAGTTAAAAACGACATTGTCATGAACATCTGAATCGTGAGCCATTCGTGACGTGTTCCAGCGAAAGATTTTAATGTTCCATTCTTCGTTTAAAATATAGATTAACGCCTATTTTACACAAATTATTTGGCTTGAACCTTAAATTTGTGGTATCACCAATAATAATCAACGGGCAATATGAGAATATATTGGTATGAGTCAGAACTGGTACTTGATCCATATTTACCACTGTCATCACGCCGGCTAGGGTCAATTTGTTATCGCCATGTTGTCTTTATATAGCACTGGAGGAAAATTAACATTCCAACATTTCAAAAGCATTTGTTTTTTGTTATAGTGTATTCTATTATTTGAATACACCGCCGTCGTATAAGCGAAAGACTCTTAAGCATGGCCCCCAAAAGCAATCAACCAACCACTCAATCAGTCAATCAATTAATCATGTTGATATATAATATAGCACCGGCATGCAATGCCGTATTTTTTGCATTGCAGTGTGCGGGGGTCGTGTAGACTTGGTGTTCGTTGTACAAGGATCCAGCGAGGATGGTTCAGAAAACAGTGATAATTTGCGAGACGCTCTCGCTCAAATTATTTCATTCTTTGCTCTGGAAAGTACGGATGGGTTTTGTGTATGGGTAATTGTCTACGGAGCAAATAGTCGAGTAGAAATTCTGGAGATTTGTGAAAGGAATTCCGCCATCAGTCAGGCTAATTTTCTTAGTTTCCCTGAAGAATCTGGTTCAAGTGTTGGAGAAGCCGTACAAATGATGAGAGGGCAGTTTACGATGTCATCTCGGACTAACTCAACCTCTAAACTTGCAGTGATAATATCTTCAACGCCCCCTGACGACACCAACAAATTAACAGGGGAGATAACACTGGCTAGGAATGAAGGCGTGCGAATTATCGCCGTAGCTATTGGTGGACAAGTCAGTGACATTTTCCCCAGTATAGACGTGGACAGATATATTTACCAACAAAGTTATTTAGCGCTCAGCGCAAATTCTTATGAAGTTCAAAATTCAATTTGTGACTTACCAGGTAGGGCTTGTCCTTAATCCATTGCTCCTAGGCTGGTAATAAAAGTTTATCTTCAATATTTAGATTTCAATCAACAGATGTGGCTATATATTTTACGGGTAAACGATGGGCACAGGAAACAAAATATTCCTCTTTATATAGGCCTACCCACTGTTAAAAATCGTAGGTCTATCTATTTTGCCCTTCTAATCTCCAAAATGAAAACAATTAACAATTTGTTTAATCTCTAGATCAATGATCCCCTTCATTTCCAGACGTGACTTGTCGATAAATCGCGATTTCTGGCTGTTTGACATTTCGGCGGATTTCAGGTGAACATCACGACATGGCTGTGGAGGACCAAAGACCATCAGCAAGAGTTTAAAAATTATCACGGAAGTGTTTCTTAAAATAATGTAATTTAATAGATATGAGCCTCTACACATGAAAAGCACACTTTAGTCCCTTGTACTTTAATCATTAATTTGATTGATTGTTTATTTATATTCATTACATTTACACTTCAGATTATTGCGGCATATCCACGTCTCTGCTGGTACCCAACCCACGTGCCAGTTCTTCTTTCCTCACGTGCCTGCGCTTGCCTCCACCCTTACCTGTTTATGTTATGATGCCCTGCCCTACTGGCCTGTTTTTCAACCCACGGATAAGTGTATGTGACTTTCCCTGGGCTTCCCGCTCGCTTGTAGGTAAGTGAGTGTCTGCACTGTTTCGAATGAAGTTCCAAAGTTTCGATATATCTACTTATACTTTGTGATTTGGGAATACCACGTGTTTGATTGGTCGTGAATATAACCACACTAAAACCATGTGCATGTCACGTGCACAGTTAATGTTTCATGAATGGAGCAACAATAAAACTGATATCCACATGATTAAGTTAGCCAATGGAAAGCCATGTGAATAACACGTGGGGTAATTGTCATGAATGTAACGTGTAAAATGTATTGTGAATGGCCTCACCATAACATCATGTGAACACCACGTAATTCTTTCGTGAATGAAACTAACGTTAAAACATTTAAATATCACATACATATAATTAATAAACACTTTTCAAAACTCAAGAAACCCATTTTTGGTGGTAGTATATAAGACCCGATCCTTGATCTATATCTATCCAAGTGAGTAAACCCACAGAACGCACTGTTTTGACGTCAATCAATGACGTGTTAAAAACGTAAAGCGGTCACATGTTTATCGCGTGGAAATGTAACACGTTACAGACGTGTACAATTAATGTATATATCATGTGGAAACATCACATGTTGAACACGTGTACCATTCCTGTGTACATCACGTGGAAACACTTCATGTTAAAGATGTTTTGAATTCTTGGGTAGATTCCCTCGAATAATCACATGTTAAAGACGGGTACAAGTCTTGTGTAATTCCTATATACCTTGGAAAATGCATGTCATGGATTATCAAAACGGTTTGTAATGTGACAAAATCTCTTATATTCCATATGATTTTCCCCCAGTTTTGCTCGCTGGATTGATAGCAAATTAAACGTTTTCAACATGAAATATATGTGTATATGTGATGATCACAGTTAGGCTATGGAGAGAGGGATATACGACAAGACGTAACACACATAGAAGATGTCAAATCTGTCAGACAGGAACACAATAACTACATTGTCATTTGACTAGCTTGCATTAGTTCAAAACCTCGTTAAATCGAAAATCTACTCAAACCCTGTTACACGTTCTTTAATACATATGAAAAGCTTTGTCTTAAGGAAAAGAAATTCTTTCTCAACGTTAGAAAGGTATCCGGTGATTAATGTTTATAAGTCTGTTTCTTTTGAGATCACGTCATCAAGGATCCTATGTCGGCCCCGTCATGAAACCTGGGGCTATTTCTGTACCAGGATCTTTGTATATCCACAAATTGCAATAAAAATGTTCACGAAAGCACAGATTTTATTTTGTTTGCCCAGCCCTGTCCTGCCTTCTTTTTTTTTTTTTTTTTTTGTCTTTATAGACTTCTAAAACAAATATACTGTTAGTTTAAAAAAACTAGAAACCGTTACTGGAGTATACCCTCAATGGAAACAGATGCGCTTGTTGTAGAGCCTGTGTATAGAGGTGTTTTCGTGTTAAAATTATTACAGATCCCTGTTTTGAGAATGAGTATGGAGAAATTCCAGCCGGTGGGGGGTGCTCTCGGTTTTGGAGGTGTCGTGACGGTCGCACGCTGGATGGTGGCTGTTGCCCAGTTGGCGAGAGATTTGTCTATGGATTGGGTTGTATCACAGACGCTACATGTACCACAGACTGTGTGGCCAATAATGCTGTAGTCGTGGAATTAAGTCCAGGTGAGATACTGTTACCTACAAATCATTATGCACGTCATTTTGTTCATTTGGATGCCTTCTACAATACCGATATGATTGTTTGTTTCTTAACGAGATATTTTCAAGCTTTCCTTAAATTTTGTGCAAGACGATTTTTTTGCTTTGAAATAATACGTTTGATGCATCTAAAAAATGCCACACAGGATATATTCTGAGTCTTTACATCCTAAAGAATTCGCCATTCGTGCTTTATGTCAAGTCCCTGATTTCCACGGAAGGAATTAAACTTGCTTGATATCTTTTTAAGCGCCATTGACTGTACCCGGGTAATCGCCCATGGTGCAACAGCAAGGCGACAGAAAATGCAACCTTAAATTACACCATCAAATCAGTGGCAGAGAGGGGAATTCAAGGCCTTAACAAAAATTTGGTATAACAAGAATGTCATCCGGGTTACCGGTGTCGTAGGCTGACAATACTTGTGGTAAAGGTCCGTAATAGATTACCTCCCTTTTAATCTGTCTAGATAGATAAGAACTATTCACGCCAGTATGATGTGTACAAATTTACCCGTCAGTTACTTCATACACGTGAACTACTCCTACTTGCTTTACTGATGTAATTACCTACCCACGGCCCACATTGAAACACTGACGTATTTTTAAGCCAATAGTTACACACACCCTTGCCCCGCCTACTCTTATCCCTATTAGCAATGTTGACTTATTAACTACAAGGATTGCGTTTCAGTGAATCAAGCATATTTTCCTCGCATGGATCTGACAATTGTGTTCTTGTGATGGAGTAAATAGTTAAGTGTCATAAAGATTATGAATATCAATATTTTTTCTTTCACTTTTTGGTATAGCACTCTCTTAGTGTCAGCAGATTCAAGTTCAGAAAATTTTTCATGTTGCGACTCGCCCGGTTATCGAGCATACGTACCTTTTCGGCACCAGTAAATGCCAAATACCAATAAGCCAACCGACCTTCTACTAAAATAGAAGATGGGTCAGCTGGAGTCAAGATATCGGCCATTCACTACGCCAGTATTAGGATAGTGACGCACCTTTCATAACTGAAAGCAGTATTATTCTTGTGTTATAGAAAGCGAATATTAATATTTTCTTAAAATGAACAGACTACATTTGAGACAATTGAGCAGGTTGATAACTGTCCAGGAATCGAACCCCTCTATCAGAACCAGGCAACGAATCACACTGTCCAGGAATCGAACCCAACTCTATCAGAACCAGGCAACGAATCACACTGTTCAGGAATCGAACCCAACTCTATCAGAACCAGGCAACGAATCGCTGGCAGTAGACTTCAATGTTGTCGGCCAAAAAATATGTTAGTTTAGTTAGAATCAAAGCCACGTGTTATCCCAACATTTTATAGGACACCCAAACATAAAATGTTCTATCCTTGGTCGCTGTGCCAATCTCCTATCACAATGATAGAGGATGTATTCTACAAAGATCGTGGGGTTGATTTCATGACGGTTTGCAGCCTGTACATATTTCTGAATTAGAATCTGTTCAAACTTAAAATAAAAAGTACAAAATAAAGCAGGTGTGCTAAAGTTAAGAGTTCTTATTAAAACCTGTATGGGAAAGCTTCTAAATTCAGGAGATATACAAACCATGTAATGATTCTAAAACTAAACCGCTTAGCCATTCATACTCGCCTTAATAGTCTTTTGTGTGATAATTTCATGTTGCATGTCATCCACTATATCTGAGTCGGTTTCGATCTACATTAACACGAAGTCCTGTTAAAATCTTTGGTCAGTTTGAAGATCCAAGGCTCCCTTTCATGTGTGAGAATCTGTTAAGGTCACATGACTGCTTTAATTTTATGAAACGAAAAAATCCTAGCTCTATCATTAAAAATTACGTCTTTACTAATTGTTTTTTTTTTTATATTTGAAAGTTTTTGGCAGTCAAGAGAAATGTCAATACTTTTTTTTGTTATTGCTTCTCACATACAAATTTGTGTAATTGTCCCCAGAGCCCGGATGTGATCGATCAGCTGTGAATGGTTTCTCTGATTGGTTCTTGGAGGCTGGACAGCTGAACACGTGTGATTATCTCGAAGAATTCCACTCATCTTTGTGCGAATGCACGAAACTGGTAAAGAATACTCCACACACTGCCTAAGTTAACATCTTTTATCGATTGAATAGTTGATTGGTTTAGAATTAAGAAATCAGTGCTCTTTCTGTCAGAGACCTCTAAAGTTATTTTGATATCAATAAACGATAGGCGTCGGTAGCAGGAGAATTTTCTGTTCTACTTAATGTGCAAGGTGAGTTTTATATCAGTCTAGATAGCCCCAAAAAATCACAAAGGTATTACTGTAACTGGTTTTTAATGGAATTCCCCGTACCCTAAAAGGAGAAAAAGGTTTCATCATATAAATCAGCTGTACACATTCACTTCCTTGGTAAAAGGGAGTATAGACAGCAAATATCGTATATATCTGCTGTACAGTCAGTTTGTGTGCCTCCTGTTTAAACTTTTACACGTTTTATAGGAACTCAAAACAGTTTGGAAGCAATATAATAATATAATCTTTATTTGTTTACAATATTTAACAATAGTACTACATTTTAAATAAATACAAGTATAAATAAATTATTTGTGTAGAATTTGTCATTGGTTTCCGGAAATCCATTCCAGTTTACTGTGTCCAGAGTCCGTTAACCAGATGTATACGGACCCTAAGACCAAAACCCACTGGGGATTAAACTGGCATGAAATATTCAGTGAAAGTTCAATAGACTCAACCGATGTGTTATAAGCCTCCACTGATAAAGTTGGTGTGTTGGTTTAATAGATGGTATTTGGGCTACGGATCAGTACAATGGGAGTCTCGGGAAGTTGGTAAGGGAGGTAATTTAATCCTTGCAAAGTGGTCCTCTGACGTCACAACATTCGTGATAGCGGAGTTTTTAAATCACATCAAACACATTTATGCATTGTTACGTTACTAGAAAGGCTACGAATCTCGACTGTTTTGACGTCAGAGGACCGCCTGTAACGTCCACTTGTTGACGTTACGAGACTCCCATTGATGGAATACAAGGCCAACTATAACTTATAGTGCTCAGTTCCACCTCATGAATGTGTAAAAAGGTGGAATGGACCTTTGTATTCGATTATTTTATAATGATGGTTTCTTTTTATTAGGTACCGTGACGAGACAGTGGAATCTCACTGTAGACTATGTGAACACTACGAGGATAGGACAGCAAGTTATTGCGTGGAACAACCTGTACCATGTTTAAAACATGGTGTGGGCTTGTAGGCATATAATGTACAGAACTGTAACCCTGTAGGTCAGTTTAGGGACAGTGTTCCTGTTGTCACTGGCAGCTAGTTGTGTTGTTGTGATAGTAATAGGGTCTGGTAAGTCAATGAATTATTTGTTAGGCATTGAGTTTTTCGGTAAAACCAGATATTTCTTAAGTATGAACATTTTCCTACAGAAATGTGTAAAAGAGTAAAAGAGTACTGAGCTTTAAGCGCCGTTGTGAGTTTATTAGAAGTTATGTTTACTAGACATTCAGATATGTGGCTGTTTTCATTGGCAGTCATGTGTAGATTTGTGGTCAAAAAACTTTTTGGCGGTTATGTCTTCTTTAAGGTTTAAGGAATACAGAAAGAAAAATATTTTATTGGCATTTGCGCCTTTGTAGATTTATAAAAGGCCTTCGATAAGCATAATTCAGGCCATTCATATGTTAATAGAAGACTGTTGTTGAAGGCTTTTATTGGTCGCTAGATTTGTTGAACATTAAAGAAGATTTGCTATAAAAGTTTTCAGTTACAGATATCTCTTCAATCCAAAGAAGGAAAAACTACCTTTGACTTGATATTTCGGCAGCCGTTTTTAAAGTTGTACTAGATGTGTACTACGTTATTGATCATGTGTGTAACAAATACATTAAAGAAAATAATTCTGATAAAAAGTTTATTAGCATATATAATGTAAATTTACAGAATAGATCTGTTCAAAAGTTCATTCGGCAGTTCTACGTACCCTAAACCGAAATGTATGCTTTTATCTTTGGATGAACTTTAATTTTCCAACAGAGTATTTATATAGAACACTTCACATTGTGGCTGGGTTGCTGCTCACTCTTAGGGAGTAGCCGACATTTAAAAACACCAAAGGTAAACTTTTTTATTATAAAAACTATGTTTTGTAAAAAGCGTCGACTATCTTTTTTATGTGTCAGCAGGTTTTCTGTTTATTTTTTATTTTTTGGTAAAAAAAAGCCCCGGTGAAAGCTTTTAATCGTTTTATTTTCTGTTTTTTTTTAAGCTCTATATTTTTACATGGCTATTTTGTGAACGATTTTCCGGTGAAAACAAAACTTTCTCAATTTACCAATGTTTGCTTATTATTTGTATATATCTAGTGCATAAAATGTTCATGCTTGTGTTTAGAAACTATAGAAATGTGAAATTCATTAAATCGCATTCCACCATAAGTACACACTCATTGCATTCTAATGAATATACAGTGGTACTTCACATAGAAGTTTGACAATATAAATATGCCTGGAGTTAATTTTTGAAATATTAATCGACAAGTCAGAAAGTTTATTTGTGTTGTCCTTTCCACAATTCACAGCTTAATTACTTAAGGAATCCAAATATCACTGTATATATCATTCCATCTAATTTACATCCACGAAAATTTCATGATCATTACCGCTTACCTGATTTGACAGTGTAAGAATGGGTCTGTCAACTTCAAGTCAGGGTCTTACGACTGGAAACCTTTAAGCAGTGTTATTCCGAAAAACGATAATTTCATTTAGTTTTTTCACTTAATATCAGGATGTCAATTAGTTAAATTTAAATTCAAAATAACATAGTTTTGACTCAATATATCAGCATTTATGAGTCAAAATATAGTTATAGTTTTTCGGAATTACACTACTTGTGTATTACCTTAAAAAAACATTGTTTTTATGAAAGTAATATATGCAAGAAAATATAATTAATAAATTTTTGTGAATCAATAAAATTCGTATTTAAATAATCCTGGTTCATTTGCCAAATCACATTGTCATATAATCTATCTCTGTCGCTTCTGTTTGTCCGGGTTTTTTTCTTTTTTGTTTCCTGGCACACGCCTTCGTGCAATTTGGATCTTATCTGAACAATGAATAAAGTTATTATATATAATAATATGATAAATGATAAGCTACTTATCTGAAGGATTCAAATGTGATCTGGAGCTGGGAGCCTGATAAATTGAAAATAGGAACTAGAGTAACTTGTGTTGTTGTTCCCTTGGAGCTTTCTGCAAGCTGAGCTATTGGAACATGTCTCTTCCACTTTAAATTTATCAGGCCATGTCAACTAATGAATCTAGAATATGTTTAAAACAAAATATTCTGTACCGGGTCATTTATTTAATAAAATCCATCGTTTGTTTGATTGGGGTTTAGAGCCGTGCTTAAGGTTATTTCACCCTCATGGCAGCGTGCCAGCACCATGCCATGGGTGAAGGAAACCACCCTCAACGCCAGTGCATAAGGTAAACACAACACAGGACAGGATAAATACCAGCGAATCACAGGACATGATCCCCTTACATACATTCCAGCGTCGTGTTGCCCCTTTACTAGGGTTCTAATTGGCTCAGGTAACCCATTGATACCTTGGCTAAATCCTTTTATTAAGCTGATAATTGGATCAGGTAGCCTGATGTTATCTTGGTCTAAATTCTCTTATTAGGCTCATCATTGTTGAAATAGTCTCGGCCTGAGAAGCGTTAGAATTGAACAAGAGCTCTTCATATTGAGGCCGTATTCCATCTGCTTGCTCTGGGATTGACGAAGCACCTAGGAAAGTAGATGAGTTGGTGTTGAAACAGGGGAGAACGGCCAGCACATCGCCTGGTGATATGGAGAGCTGACCTAGAAGTGGTGACTGAATAGATCTAGTATCCTGGAGCTCTTGAGTGCCAATGGCTGTCATGTCATCCAAAGGTTTAATATCGTTCGGCAATAGATTAACAGCGGAGGAACACAGACTTTGTTGGCTGTTCTCTTGTTGAGGAGTTTCGAAACGAAATAATTCTCCAATCTGCTCGCGCCTCGCCCTACTAATCTCTAGAGACTCAGTTAGAACTCGCGGAGATTCACCAGCAGTTCCAGACTTCTGGGAATGTCTGGCAGGGCTAAGTTTCTTGTTTTTCTTTGAGTGTTTCCGCATGTGGCTGTTAAGGCTTTGACTTACAGGAGCTGTGAAGTCACAATATCGGCAGCCATATACCATATCAGAGTCCTGATGAACCATTTTCTGATGCCTGGTCATGTGCCTCTTGGACCGAAAGCTTTGTCCGCACTGCTCACACACAAACTTTTTGGTGTTTGAATGAGATGTCACGTGGTATCGTAACGAGGACTTGTGCTTACATGAGTATTTACACAAATGGCATTTAAAAGGTTTGGTGGAGCTGTGAACCAACTGGTGACCCTTTAACAACCGCGCCTCTCGGAATTTAGCGCCACATATTTCACACATAAAAGATTTCTCTGTTAAATGAGTAAATTTATGGGCTCTTAAGTTGTGTGGATCGTTTGTTGCAAAGCCGCACACATCACATACGTAGGGTTTAACACCAGAGTGTTTTAAAGCATGTTCCTTTAAGTTTTTCTTCCAAGCAGTGGAGAAATCGCACTGATCACATTTGAAGCTTTTGTCCCCAGTATGGATTCTCATGTGTTGCTCCATATCCCTCGGTGTTGCTGTCTTGTAATCGCAGTTCGGACAAGCACACTTCTTTTTAGCGTCACAGCTACATTTGTGCGAAGACAGGTCGTCTTTACTATCAAATCGAATCAAACAAATGTTGCACTGAAATGGAAGCAGAAGTACCTTGCAGCCAAACCCTTCATGATACCTTAAGCTCATCTCAGAGTTCACAGCCTTACCACAGCCTCTGCATCGATACGGGGCATACCCAGAATGTATAGAATCCACATGCCTAGTCAGATGGGCAGGGCGTTTGAAGTTGGCTTGACAATGTTCGCATTTATATGGTCTTCGTTCTACAAGGTAAAAATAACATCACACAAATAAATATATATTTGTAAATATATATATATGTAGGTTGCTGTCCTTGCTGAATAAACTCAGTAGTTAATTTTTATTTCTCAATTATACATTTTGGGGTTCGATTCTTTTTTTTTTAATTATACACCAGAGCTGTATTTGTGATAGGTATCGCTTTCGCTATTATTTATAATGTTATTACACTATCTTAGTTATCTGCCCGTTGCCCATAACAACTTGCGATTAAAATCTTTTCAGACACATACATGTGATAGCTTATCTGGAACACAAGCTGAGTTGTCGGTTTGATTAATCGATTTCCATATGGTATTGTGATTAATTTTTGAAAAACTAAACATTACAATACGATTAAAAGAATATTTGATGAAGACACATCGTGTTAGTTTAATACTTTGAATAAATGAAAATAGAAAAATGTTCCTGCCTGTAACCTGATTCGAACCCGGACCTTTGGGCTACAGAGGCTCACGGCAGAATGACTCCCAAAATCACATGTTTGTTATATAACTTGCTCAAAGTTATAAGATATATCCATCATTGGTGTTAGTTGTAAATGTTTTTTGGCTAAGTTTATTCCCCTGATGTCATATATAAGGCGGACATGCACAGTAATTTAACTGTTCATTACCCTATCTATGTGTCTCGTTAAATACAGGAGATTTTCTTTACAAGATTGTCAAAATCTGCAGTGCAATTGGGGACAGTATGCACCAAGCTTATTTTTCTGTAATTTATCCGGTGATTTTATTTCCAGTTATTTGTTATAAGGGACGGAGGGTCATATCAAGAGGGCCAAAACTTTACCCAAAACAGTTTTAAACATTTAAGAAAGTTTGTAAACAATTTCTGCGGTAAATAAACATTATAATTAACAATACATTTTCATATTCGCAATATTATAATAATTAAATACATACACATGTTCAATGTAAACATGTAATAGAAAGCAAACATATGTGAGCTGAATTGTAAAACAGAATTGTAAAACAGAATTATGGTCTGCTGCCATGCAATTTTTGTGTCTGTGACAGTTCCTCCTATGTCATATATGTTAGGGAGAAACCAAAAGAAAGACAAGCTGAAGGTGAAGTACACTGCCATTTCTGAATTTGTTAGAAAGGTTTTCTAATATGTTTAACATTTAAGAAATGGAAAATAATAATTTTTTTTAAGTAACAGTCGTATTTGCCTATACCATAAAAATATATATTTATTTAAGCATACAATAACATTTTATTATTTATGTAGCATATAAGTCACAATAACTATGTATTGAAAATTTGCTGGATTCATTATACTTAGTTTATCCCTTTTAAAATCACTTTTCCTTTTCAAATAGCGATAAGATGTCAAATATATTGTAATATTTTGATTGGTGTCTTATATCTCTGTGGCAAGACATACAGAGTAATGCTACTTAAAACTACTTTACAGTATCTATTGACCGGCACTCACCTGCTGGGGGTCTGCTTTTGCTACCTTTAGGACGTCCCACTTTACCAGGGACACAGATGTATTCAAGGGAGGTCCACAATGCTTTTGGCTTATCATCGCCATCCCCATTCTCAACAGTAATATTTAACAGAGATTTCTGCTCAGGAATGTCAATTAATGAATTCTCCTCAACTTCATCTGATTCAACATTATCAATAATAACCGACTTTTCAACCCCCCTGGCATCCAGCTGTATAGCGGGAATTTCTTGGGTTTCATCTAGTAAAGCCCCAGCAATTTCACCAATAACTGCTCTAGCATTTGTCTTAGATTTTCTTTCTCTTGGAGGCTGGGTGTGCTCAAGAGAATTTACTGTGCTTTGTATTACACCAGCTGCCAAGCTATGAATCTCGTTTTCTGGTTCACTTCCCGAATTATCATCCAAGGAAACTTGCTGCACAAGCTTTTGTGGTTTGTTCTTTCTACGTCGTTTTGGTGTAATAGCCGAATTCTGACAGCTTAATTTTTCACTATGCAAAAAATCTGTTGGCCCAGAACCGTTTTCAATGCTTAGCTGCATGGCTTCAGTTTGTTTTCTCTTTGGAGAGGTTGCCTTCCTAGATGACCGCCGAGAGGAGAGATTTTCGATGTCTACAGGTATATGATTGGGCGATGTTTTGACTACATTCCCAACTCCAATCTCTAAAGAATTCAACTGTTGTGTAAATTTACCTACATCCAATGATGGAACATCAATGGTATTTAAAATTTTGCTTTTTATTAAACTCTTGTTGGATTTTTTCAGGCGTCGTTTAGCTTTAAATTGACGTTTTTGTGACTTGCATTTTGGAATGACTTCACTAGATCTAAAATGTAGTGTCTTAAGAGTTATGTCCCTTCCATTAGTTCTGTTCAGCACAGCAGCCTCGAGGTGGTCACCTTTGACTCCCTTGGAGAAATCCTCACTCCCATTACAGGGCTTGTCCGTCAAATCTTTGTTGTCATTTGGAAGGAAACCATTTCCACACCTGACGGATTAATTATAATATATATAAATCATCCGATTAGTTGGTTGATGTGCTTAAGGATTTGTGTCATTCGTAATCGTCTGTTCCATTTTTTGATATTTTTTAAAATCGATCGAGTAATTAATTGATAACTTGATGTTTAATTGCTCGAAACATTGCTTGATTGATTGATAGATACATTAATGAGCATTGTCTCCCTTGGGCCTAGCCCGAGGGTGGGAATTTGTCCTACCTTTTGTATACTCCAATGATGCGACTCAGCAGTTCATTTGGTCCCAGGCTTGTTGTAATCATTAGGTCATTGAACTCCTCATACACATCCTTGTGAAGGAGCAGAACAGTAGTCTCCTCGTCAGACATAGCCTACCTGCCAGGTGATTGACATATTAAATACACAATGATAAATGGAGAAAAATGCCATTTACTTTTAATTTTCTCACCAGTTTAACATTTTTGTGATTGATTGATTGGTGTTTCACGCTATGCTTAAGCGTATTTCACTTATATGGCCGGGAAAAAGGGGGGGGGGGGG
>JARFOD010148896.1:0-12621 GCA_031763545.1 Mopalia muscosa | reverse complement strand
CTCTGGTGCTCTCGGAGCCATTGGACAGACCTCCCTGTTGCTCTGGTGCTCTCGAAGCCATTGGACAGACCTCCCTGTTGCCATGGTGCTCTCGAAGCCATTGGACAGACCTCCCTGTTGCCATGGTGCTCTCGGAGCCATTGGACAGACCTCCCTGTTGCTCTGGTGCTCTCGGAGCCATTGGACGGACCTCCCTGTTGCCCTGGTGCTCTCGGAGCCAGTGGACAGTTTGAATCCAATCTGTCTATGATTGTGATTATCTTGTTTGTTCACTGTTTGTTGCCAGTTACGTGAGTGGGGTTTCTATCACGTAGGGCTTCTAGGTGGCATATGAGCAAAAGAAAAATTAGGTGCGGCGTTAAAGCCCAATCAAATGAACCTTATGTGATAGCGGGTGAATAGTTGATAGTTACTTAATACTAATGTGAATGAGTATGCTAGGAATATACTTATCTTGGATGATTTTGAGGACGTCAATATTTTAGTTTAAGTGACAAATATGCTGTAATGCTTCAAGATATGTTAGAAATTTCTCTACCTAAATTTAATCATGAATTAAACTTGAATTTCCCAAAGATTATCGTGTTTCTATGTCAATTTAAGCATTTACACAAACCCTTTTACATATATTTTATTAGAGTTCCTGTCGAGCAGTTCAAAATTTAAAATTTCGATAAATTTTGTATTAGCTAGATATAACTGTGATACCGTTTCAACTGAAGACAGTTTTGGGATTATTTTTGTGGAATTTTATCTATGACAAGATGCAATCTGAAAACAAAAAGAAAGGTTTCGTTTTTTTATTAATTTGTCACTAATGTCTTAGAAGTTTAAGATTAGGCGAAAAAATTTCATACCAGCGAAAAATAATACATCATGACACAAAACGTGCCGTTTACCTGAAGTATACGTAGAGATTCTATTGATAAGGATGCATTTAAACATTATTTTCCTTTTTTTCTATATTTCGTTTCAATTTTAAATCCAAAATTGGACTTTCTGGTTAATTATTGCACTACATAAATTCGGCCGCTCCAAATATTTTAAGTGATCAAGGCCTCTTTGAGTCTAGATCTGGCCTTGCGTCTATAACCTTCCATGGATTCCTCTATCGAGGATGTGTCAGATACACACCTAGTACATGGGCCATTAGCTTGGGTGGTATTAATAATATCACCCATATACCTGTCGCATTTTTAGTAACATAAACCCTGGTTATCAGTAATAAAGATAAAAATGTCAGACCAAATAATATCGATATGCCATACATTTCCTCACATGGGATTGTGTGCTCCAAGATTAATAAATGCACCAGATGTTTCATTTCACAAAACAATTACCAAGTAGTCACCTTCTTGGAACACCTGTAAATATTGGATGTTATTGTCGTCGCCTATATATAATGGAAAAGACGATGTTTATAAAAAGGAGTTAAGACTGCGGTCTGAAGTAGAAATCGCCTTTGAACGCATCAAGACTGCATCAAGACTTACAAATATTGGATTCTAGTATCATTGCCTGTATATTATAGAAAAACGGAGTTCATGTTTCAAAGAATAAAATTGAAAAAAGTGTCGAGGGAGAAGGCCATCGTCCACTGCGAAAGCTTAATGTTCTTTATGTATCGTCACATCCTGTATTGGCACAGTTTAAGACAGACTAAGTCTAAAGTGGTGATCGAAACCTCATGTTTGACGGTATCCAGGCCAAGCAGAGGATAAACCTGCCCCAAGCAGATCCTCTCCGGCTGTATCATCTCAATTGTTTCCTTCAGGGCATTCGGGTCTCATTGATAGAAAAGATATCGGGAGGTAGAGTTTTCATTCGGACAAGTCCATCGACTCTCCACTAAAATGGGCTATCATGAAGTTGACAGATAATTGATGGATGGTGGCTAGACTCTTTTACTGAGGGTCTGTCTTCCATTAATAGGACTCTCGTTTCTCTATGTTTTGTGATTCCCTCTATATTTAGAGAAGAATTTTATTCCGAGAAGGTTATATCAGGTTCCTACTTATGCCACCGATAGATCAATTATAATTTTATATCAAACAGTTAATTACAGTTAAAAGATGGCATAATAAGCTTTGGCGTTGTAAATATGTTTATAAACATGTTTAAACTCTGTATGATTGACGGGAAAATCATACAGAAATAAGCCCACTCAAGCTAAAGGCACTTGTCTGTTAAACTGGTTGTATTTAGCAAGGAGTTCGGTAAGACAAATTCTAGTATTTATTTTCGTGGATTAGTAAGGTAAAAAAACCAGTAAAATATTGATTCTTTTGGACGCTATCATCTTAAGTGTCTCCTCCAAGCCATTTGTCTCTCAGATTGAGAAGGGAATCGCTGACGGAGAAGATTCTGTCTGACGAGTGCATTGACTCCCAACAGACAGTATTGAGAAGAGAGAGATCAGCCGTGTTATTGATGTCCTTTATAGAGGACGAATAAACCGCTTTACTGCTCCTGTATTGTTACTGATTAGGACAGTCTGCTTTTATTTAAAAGCCACTTCTATCAGATTTGTCTGGCTAGTCAATATGAGACCTTGTAATTTGGAGAGTTATTTATCCCGTCATTGTATCATGCGATATCATCTCTATATATTTTATTGTAATGTAAAATGTTTGGAAAAACAGTCGTTTTGTGTTTCTATTAAATAATTTTTAAATAATTTTCACCAGTTTTTACCATTAAAGTCACACTCATTTAGTTTCCTGTGTAGCTTTATTTCGTACTCTCTTTTGGCCTTTCTAATTAGGTTAATAACTTGGTTGCTCAGTTGCCGAACATTGTCCCAGTCCCCTGTCAAACCTGTACGTTTGCCTTTTTTGATCAGCGTGCGCGTTTGCGTATTGAACAACGGGTGACATAAGTCAGCCATGGCTTGTCTGCTGGTCTGACGGTTAATATTTTGTTTGGGATGTAGGATTTGCGAGAATCAACAATTGTGCTCAGCAAACGATTTGGCAGCAGAGTGTACGTCGGTGACAAAATTAAATCATAGTTTGTGTTATAAAATGACACCGATAGGCCACTAATATCGGCCTGATCAAGTCCGTTGCATAAACATATGCCCCAAGTTTTAATAGTCTTTATTGATCCGAGATCATCAATTTAAAAAGCTTATACCGAAATTTCAGACTAACAAATGGAAGAACTCGACCTGCAGAACATTGTATCAAATTTACCTATTCTTATACACGGTTTGGGTACAAATAGTTTCTGTATAAAGTAGAATTTTAAACACAACTGTTGATAAGTTTGCATATCACATGATAGAATGTCAAAGTACGTCAACTCTTACTTATTATTGACAAATGCCGTTATATTGATTGTCTATTGTTGGATCTTGGAACAGACGTTACCAACATTTTTACAGCAGTTCAGCTAGCTGTATAGAGAAGTGGAAACCTAAACTCACGTGATGTTACCGTTCATTCCACAAAGACGGTGCTAGATATATGATGAAGAGAACAGAATCTGTGCACATGTTGGTCAAATATTGTGTAGGAAGTGGTAGACATAGTATTGTGATACTGAAATATAGTTGACCTGAGCTTGGACAGAATACAGCGTACGGATTATATTTACCTTGGTCTGTGCTTATAGTCCGTTAGTCAGAAACCACTTTTAGACTCCCGATTGTTTTGTTGGTTTTGTTTTTTGTCGTTTGTTTTTTGTTTTTGTTTTTGTTTTTTTTTTTCGAATAACCAAGTCAATCAGTGATCCCTGGTTGAAATTGCATTCCAAAATGTTTGCTTTAAAACCCTACTATTCCAGAAGAGGGAAGGACCTCTCTTTTGCTCTGGTGCTCTCCGAGTCAAGGGCACCTTAAAGCCGATATTTTGTGATTATCTTTGTTTTTTCACTGTCTCTTGTCAGTGAGTGGGATTTCTATCGCGTACGGCTTCTACGTCGCATATGAGTGATATAAAATTGAAGTGCTGTGTAAAAATCCAATCAAAACAAACTTTTTTGACCCCGGATCAATGATTGATAGTAACTTGACAGCCGGGTAGTTCAGTAAATATAACAGATCGGAGTACAATTGACCGTCCCTGGAGTTATATTTTAAACATAAGCAGTATCAATAGAATAATAACACCTAATGGCGTAAGAATAAATTGGTCACTTGACAGCGGAAGTCTTCTGTCATTTAGTTTCTGACTTGGGTGATTTTAAGGACATCAATTTTTCGTTAAAATAACAAATATGCTGTAATGCTTGGAGATATGTTAGACATTTTGCTACCTAAATTTAATCATGAATAACGCTTGAACTTCCCAAATATTATCGTGTTTTTGTGGCAATTAAAGCCTTTACATGAACTCTTTAACATATATTTCATCAGAGCTCCCGTAGAACTTATTTTCGAGCAGTTCAAAATTTCGATAAATTTTGTATTAGCTAGATATAGCTGTGATTCCGCTTCAACTATGGACAGTTTTGGGATTATTTTGTTGAATTGAATCTATGACCAACTGCGAACGAAAAACAAAAAGGATGGTTTGGTTTTTATTAATTTGTCACTAGTGCCTTAGAAATTAAATATTACACGAAAAAATTAAAACCTGCTAAAAATAAGACATCATGACACAATTATGTGGTTTTAGGTTAATTGTGAGAAAAAAACAATTCAAAATCAGTATTCGTCATCGTGAAGATTATATTTATAAGAATGCATTAAAATATTTAAAATGGTAATAGACTCAAAAGATATAAAATTAAGCCTCCGTGCTAGAATTAGTGTGATAGTCAAATGCGAGCCAGAAATTAGAAAAATCCCAAAAATGTATCTCTTAAAATACAAAGATATTTAATCGGTAACATAACATGTTTCTATGGATTTCAACCTCTATAATTATTCTCGGGCCACGATTCTATACTTTCAACTTCCATATTTATTATCGGGTCACGATTCTTTGGATTTCACTTTCTATCTTTATTATCGGTCTACGATTCTATAGATTTCAACTTTTTTTATTTATTGTCGGATCACCATTCTATGGTTTCAACTTCTATATTTATTATCGGATCACCATTCAATGGATTTCAACTTCTTTGTTTATTATCGGGCCACGATTCTATAGTTTTCAACTTCTATATTTATTATCGATCTACGATTCTATAGATTTCAACTTCTTTATTTATTATCGGTCTACGATTCTATAGATTTCAAGTTTTTTTTATTTATTATCGGGCCACGATATTTCAACTTCTTTATTTATTATGGGCCAGGATTCTATGGATTTCAACTTCTTGATTTATTATCGGGACACGATTCTATGGATTTCAACTTCTTTATTTATAATCGGGCCACGATTCTATAGATTTCAACTTCTATATTTATTATCGGTGTACGATTCTATGGATTTCAACTACCATATCTATAATCGGGCCACGATTCTATAGATTTCAACTTCCATATTTATTTTCGGTCAACGATTCTATGGATTTCAACTTCTATATTTATTCTCGGTCAACGATTCTATGGATTTCAACTTCTTTTTTATGTATTATAGGGCAACGATTCTATAGATTTCAACTTCCAAGTTATCATCGAGCCACGAATACACAAAAACCTGTTATGTTATTGCTATCAAGTTATTTAATCGGGCTTTTAAACTGTTCGTTGGGCCAAGTCAACGGGTGAAGGAAACTACATGATAACAAACAATTACAACATAGAAGATAAGCACAGAGCATAATAACGGGTGCAACGAGACAAGGCCTAACAATGGTGATTGGAGCCAAGGCTTGATTACTCGTAAAGCCAACTGACCACGTGCTTTGCGCATCAAGGAAATGGGTCACCACAAAGATATACAAAAATACACATTATCCATTTTCCTATGTATCGTTTTAATTTGAAAACCAGAATTGAAATTCTGGCAAATTATTGCACTAAATATATACGGCGGCTCCAAAATGTTTTAAGTGCTTAAGACCTCTTTGGCGTAAATCTGGAAACGTCCATGGTTTCCTCTATCGAGGATGTGGTACATGGGCCGTTGGCGTGGGTGGTATTGATAATATCACCCATAAAATCTGTCGCATACTTTAATAGTAACATGAACTCTGGTTATCACTAATAAAAATGGTTATAACTAAAGAATATCGATATGCCAGACCATTCCTTACATGAAATTGATCGTGTGTGTTCCAAGATTGATAAAAGCAGCAGATGTTTCATTTCACAAAACAATTACCCAATAGACACCTTCGAACACCTGCAAATATTGGATGTTATTGTCGTCGCTTATATATTATGGAAAATACGGTGTTTATAAAAGGGCTGTGAACGCATGAAGACTGCATCAAGACTTACAAATATTGGATTCTATAGTACCGTTGCCTATATATTACGGAAAAACGGTGTTATGTTTCGAAGAATAAATTTGAAAAATTTTAGAGGGAGAAGGCCATCGTGCACTGTGAAAATTTAATGTTTTTCAATTAAATATATCCTCACGCCCTTTATTGACACAGTTTAAGATACACTGAGTCTGGATTGTTGATCGAAACCTCATGTTTGACGGTATCCAGGCCAAGTAGAGGATAAACCTGCCCAATGCAGATCCTCTCCGGCTGTATCATCTCAATTGTTTCCTTCAGGGCATTCGGGTCTCATTGATAGACAAGATATCTGAAGTAGAGTTTTCATTCGGACAAGTCCATTGACTCTCCACTGAAATTGGCTACCATGAAGTTGACAGGTACTTGATAGATCGTGGCTAGACTCTTTTACTGACCGTCTGTCTTCAGTTAATAGGACTCTGTCTTCTCTAGGTTTGGTCATTCCCTCCACATTTGCACGAAGACTTTTATTCCGAGAAGATGTTTCAGGTTCCTATTGATGCCAGCATTGTTTCGATAGATCAATTATAATTTTATACCAGACAGTTTATTATAGTTATTTGACGTCAAAAGATTGCATAAGAAGCTTTGATATATATCTTTTTATAAACATATTTAAATTCTGTATGATTGATGCGAAAATCATTTTCTCGAATAAAGATTGTTCTACCTAAAGGCATATCACTTGTAATTTTAACTGCTTGTATTTAGCAAGGAGTTCAGTGAGACAAGTTCTATTATTTCTTTTCATGGATTAGTTAGGTAAAAAATCAGTCAAGTATTGATTCTTTCGAATGCTATAATCTTAATGGTCTCTCCCGAGCTATTTGTCTCTCAGATTGAGAAGGGAATCGCTGGAGGAGAGAAGACTTCTGTCCGACGAGTCCATTGAGAAGAGATCAGCCGTGTTATTGATGTCCTTTATAGAGGACGAATAAACCGTTTTACTGCTCCTGTATTGTTACTGATTAGGACAGTATGTTTTTATTTTAAAGCCTCTTCAATCAGATTTATCTGGCTAGTCAAAACCAGGACCTTTATTTTGGATATTTATTTATCCCTTCATTGTATCGTGCAGTCTGCGTCAACACGTATGATAGTTGTATAATGCTATCAGACGACAAACACTAGAAAACCAAATTAACAGAATACGACTTATACTATACTGACAGGACATGGGATTCATCTCATATAATGTCCATTTAGACAGGTACACTGTTTGCTTTATTATCAATTATTCTCATTAAAAAAGTCACATGACGTTAAAGATAAATCGTTGGCTGACTGCCTGTACATGACAAGGAACGCGAGAAAGTGCGCGGAAACCCCAATCTTGCACCTAACCCCCATTTGTCACTGTTTAACGTTATCAATAGACCGGTCAACTCTCCTGTTGATTTGGACATCGATCAGTTATGAACAATTCAGGAACAACCTATTAGGTTGGGTTACAAAAGCGTAAAGTATTATGTAACTCGGAAAAAAATCAACAATTTTACCTATTGAGTAGACACATAAGATACAACATAAAAAAGACACTAAATCAAACACTCGCCAAAAGCCGTCGCTTTTCAGTAGTGCAAAAAGAACAGACAGTTGACTGTCGACCCCCGGTTTGTGGTTTTGACGTGAAGATCAACTATTAATTCACTCCATTCTGCATCTTAAACCCTTCCCCAAATAGGACACAGGGAAATGTCATAAGTAATAAAAAATCAAATATGAACTCCCTTACTAAAATTAACACAATGTACGGATTCTTTTGACCAAAAACATACAGGTTATTTACCATGGGTTGTCGTTTAATCAGTACTGGTGTTGGCGTGGGCATTTTGAGCTTTTGATTGATTTATCAACCGTTCTTAACATGATTCGATACAAAAATCCCGAATGTTTTAAAATCGATTAAAGTCCCAATTATGCGGTAAATGTTTGATTCTAAATAGAGCGGTAAAAAGAAACATATCTAAAACTAAAGCAAAAGGGGTAGAAAATGGTTTATCTTCTCTAAGTAACTGGAGCGTGGTGATTCCAATATTTCACAAATAAACAAATCACAGGCTGCATTTGTTGCCTCTTTTTTAAAATCGTACAGTACACGGGTTTACAGTTTGCCATATATGGTGTAATTTGTATTTCAAGTGGAAGGTGCCTCCTTTGAGCTTGTCCCAGTTGACCATATATGGTAAACAGTTTGCCATCTATAGTGTTGTTTGCATTCCAAACGGAAGTAGGCGGGCTTATTCTCGGAATTGTCAACCCGTGTGGTAAATATTGTCCTTTCCTCTTCATTTATACTCTGTATAACAATAGCAGTGTTTCTGTTAGTGAGGTTTCTTTATCGTTGTTATATATGATATCATATTTTCGTTTTATCGTGATCACATATAAATATATTTTAACGATGCATTAATTTAAGGAAAAATAATGGGTTAGAACTTATCAAAAGTAAAGTTTGATACCTGCTCATCTTGTCAAGTGTTAAGTGTGTTCTATTTTATAAAAGTACGTTATACTGGAATGCACATGCAGCCATAAAGGAAGAATAGGATGTAACGTCAAAAAAAGGAATGGTAGTCAACTAACGAATATTCAGAGAGATATTCGATAAGTCGGGATCTGGTATTTGTGTTCTTGGGATATTTAGGTCAATTGCAGTATAAACCGACGGCAAGTCGATTTTGTAGGTCGATATCACACCAATCGTCTCCTTCATATCGTTCAAGTCTGATGTCTCCTATTGAGAAGAGAATCGCCGGAGGATAAGATTGTTCAATCCCACAAGTGTATAGACTCTCCAGACGGAGCAAAAACCGTTCGTGTAATTGAGGGAAATCTATTACAGGTGACTAACCTGTATTATCGATCATCTGTCTTTAATGATTAGGACAATCTGTTTTCTACAAAGGCTAGTGGAACCAAATATTTCTGAGAAAACAGAATCAAAGGAGGCGGCGAGGAGGTCTTTATACATTAAATGTCTATAAGATTTTGACAATAGAAAACGATTCACCAGTATTGAATCGATTTTCAACAACACGGCCATCGCTTTATTATACCGGCGCATGCCAAAAGACTATGAGACGAGAAGCAAGAATCTACATATAAGTATGGGAGATTTATCTTTCTCAAAAGGATATAGTAATTGATTGATTGATATTTTATTCACCATAATTGAAAGAAACAGATCTTATATACAATAAATATTCATAGTAGGTCACATTTAATTAGGTTAAATAAATAATAAAATTATGTTCTTATTGATGTTGGTAGTTTGTTCCACTCCCTAGTAAATGCACATTTTAGAGAATGATAAGAAAGGTTACTATAATAGAACGGCCGATTAAAGTCCATGAATTGATGACGGGTGTGATGCTGATGAACGAGACCCTGTTTAAGGAGATATTGTTGAAAGCTTTGAGGAACCAGATCAGGATAGTAGAAGAATTTATGAGCGGTAGTTAAAGTATAGAAGGAGTTAATTTTAATTAAAGGTAAGATTTTCTGACTATGGAATAATGGAATAGTGTGTTCAAGTCTTGGTGAGAATAATTGATCTTACTGTTAATAACGTCTTTAATTACCCCCTTGAGTCACACATAAACAGTTATTTTGTATTCATCAAGTAACATCTAGCGTTTCACAGCAGACTGCAACTTTAGAACTAATCCTATCACGTTCTCGTCGGGAAGTCACGTGACGGAGCTCTGCTCTTCAACACAGTTACGAAAAATCCACCTGTGTGTAAATGTGTTATGTAGGTCAAAGTAGGAGGAAACAAATGTTAGATTTAAGGACAATTGCATTGATTTTCAGTTTACGACATCGTTACATTGTCTTGGTGGATTTATACAGTTGGAATCTGCCAAATGACGACCATACATGTACTTTATTGTAACTAGAATTAGCGGTAATGTATAAGTCTCATGATAATTAAAAAACATCAGCGCAGTGGAATTATGCCCTCAGCAAATATTATTCTTTCATGTACACAAAAAATCGTTTTCTTGTACCCAGCAGTTCCTATTAATCTTAATCGGAAAAAAATAACTGATAAGACTCAGGGTTTTGTGATTTTTTTTTTTTCAAATAACATCGTCAGCAATAACAGGTTTTATCAGTCATCCCTCGTTCAAATTGCGTTTCTGAAAATTGTATTTGAAAAAGCCTAGAGCAGTATAAATAGAGCAATAACACCTTATGACATAAAAGTAAATTGCCCACTTGACAGCGGAAGTCTTCTGTCATTTAGGTTTTTTATAATTTTTTTGTCATAAGTGTCTTAGAAATTTAAGACTACGCGAAAAAATTTCATATCACCGAAAAATAAGTCATCAAATATGCTGTTTCAGGTTAATTGTGAGAAAAGAACAATTCAAAATCAATAGTTGAAATTATCTTCACATGTGTCTACTGGAAGTATACACCATTGTTGAGACTATATTGATAAGGATGCATTTAAATATTTAAAATGATAATGGATTCAAAAGATATAAAATAAGGAAAGCCCCCTTGCTAGAATGAGTGTGATCAAATGTGGGCCAGAAATTAGGAAATCCAAAAAATGTACCTCTTAAAATACAAAGATTATTTAATCGGTAACATAACATGATTCTATGGATTTCAACTTATCTATTTTTTATCGGTCTACGATTTTATGGATTTCAACTTTCAAGTTATAATCGGGCTGCGAATACACAGAAACGTGTTGTGTTACCGTTTCTAAATGCCACTTAAACAAGTTATTTAACCTGCCTTTTAAACGGTTCGTTGAGCCAAGCCAACGGATGAAGGAAGCCACAGGTTACGCCAATAAAGATAATAATGTACCACTAAAGAAAATCAATATGCTGGACATTTTCTTACATGTGTGTGTTCCAAGACTAATGAAGGCACAAGATGTTTCATTTCATAAAACAATTACCAACTAGTCACCTTCTTCCAAGACTTTCAAATATTGGATTTTATTATCATCACTTATATGTTATGGAAAAGACAGTGTTCATAAAACTGTTATAAACAGGTTTAAACTCTGTATGATTGATGCGTAAATCATTTTCTCGAATAAAGCCCGCTCTACCTCAAGACATATCACTTGTATTTTAACTGTTTGTATTTAGCCAGGAGTTCAGTAAGACAAGATCTATTATTTCTTTTCGTGAATTAGTTAGGTCAGAAAAACAGTGAAGTATTGATTCTTTCGAACTCTATAATCTGAATGGTCTCTCCCGAGCTATTTGTCTCTCAGATTGAGAAAGGAATCGCTGACGGAGAAGATTCCTGTCCGACGAGTCTATTGACTCCCCATAGACTGTATTGAGAAGAGCTCAACCGTGCTATTCATGTCCTTTTTAGTTTATAGAGGGCGAATAAACGGTTCTACTGTTCCTGTATTGTTACTGATTAGGGGGCAGTCTGTTTTTTTGTTTCAAACAGAAGCTGCCTCGCTGTAAGCTTTCCCAATTGGTAAACATTTTACCATCAGTGGTGTTGTTTGCGTTCCAAACGTAAGTAGGTGGGGCTTATTCTTGGAACTGTAAACCTTGTATTAAGTATTTTCCTTTCTGCTTCAACTTAAACTCTCTATAATAACGTTAGTGTTTGTGAGGTTTCTTAATCGTTGTTTTATCTGATAATAGTATTATCGTTTTATCGTGATCACATATGATTATATTGTAACGATACCTTGGAATTAAGGAAAAATAATAAAATATGTGCTTTGGAACTTATCAAAAGTAATGTTTGATCCGTCAACACCTGCTCATATTGTCAAGTGTTATGTGTGTCCTATTTTATTAAAATCACTTTTACTTACAGAGCTCTAAAGGAAGAACAGGGTACCGATCCACAAAGCCACAGTTGCCAAATAGGTCTCAGAAAACAGTCAGAGGAGGCGATGTGGAGGGTTTTATACATTAAATGTCTCTAACATTTTGACTGTAGAAAACCATTTACCAGTATTTAATCGATTTTACCACTTATAAGCAGTATAGTATTGGCGCCAGCCAGAAGCAGTAAGACCATAAGCAAGAATCTGCATATAAGTACGAGAGATTTAACTTTCTTTAAAGGATATAGTAATTGATATGACTGTTAATAACGTCTATGACCCATATTACTGATGTTGTTAGGTCTGGTGGCCACATTATTTCAAGTCTGTTAAACGGTTTGACACCTCAGATGTTAAAAAGTGATATATAACAAGGGCGTAGACACGTTTCGAAAACTAAGGTGGGGGGGGGGGCAACTATCCCGAAA
>JARFOD010148885.1:0-12622 GCA_031763545.1 Mopalia muscosa | reverse complement strand
CTACACACCATTTTTACTAAGAACTATATTCGAGGGTGACAAAACGGAAGTAAATAATAGCGGTCTTAGGCCATCTATTGAGGGTCAGTTATGTGACCAGCCATGACCGGTCAGCATTTTCCTGTAGAGGGAGAAGTGTACCAAGAGTTAGTCTGGTTTCCTAGTCTCTTACTAACTTGAGACACCTCATTCAATATCGCTTTGAAACCCAAAAAACAAACTAGTTAAAATACGTAATTCAATACTCCATACCCTGTAATGTATTTTAATTTAACAAGGTACACGTATAGAGTAGTCTTGCTTTTATACAACTTCTGATATTTGTACATACAAAGATAGACTAGAAATGCCTTTGGTGCAACTGCAGCGAGTAAATGTCTTTGATACAGCTATAGCCGGAAATTGTCTTTGATTCAACTATAGCTAAATGTACCATGCCAATATTTTCGGCAACTGCTGGACGGTCTTTAAGCGCAATGCACGAAATCAAAAACTACAAGCGTTATAAATGAAGAGAGACTCAATTAAAATCCACAGCGACTTTGCGATTGACGTCGATGCCAAGCTGAAGAAATCGACATCAGATGTCAATTGTCGGGTAGCTCTCGCCTTCTCTTATTAGGCCGAAGGTATCTTCGAATTTGCTTATTCAATTCAATTAATCGTTCCCCTTATTCACGCCGCAAGACGTACAATGTTTTTAGAATTATGTGTTGGGTGTTTTAGTCTGTGATGTATTGACATCAAAATCAGACAAACCTGGTGTAGTTTTTAAAAACATGACAACATCGGATCCTAGTATTTTTCGATGGGTAGCCTGTTAAGTGAAACGGCACGCGATATAAATGCTCTAGCCTAGACGACAGAAGGATAAGTCATCTAATTTAGTCATATTATTGCTACGTACGTTTCAATAGTTTTTTTCAGTCTATACTCTTAAACTTGTCCAGCCAGCTTACGGATTTGAATAATGGCTGTTTTTTACAAAAAGATATTTTGGCCAAAAAAGTGTAGGCCCGGGCCTACAGTGCCACATACTGGCTACGCCCCTGGACGGTGTCATTTTGAGCAGGAGCCGGTTGCTTGAAATAGTATTAATCGATAACACCAGATTAAATCGCTTATACCAGGTTAGAGATAGATTAACAGCATGGCGTGACGTCATCTAATACAGTATTAAATTTAATAGCGCTTCGAGCAACCGGCCCCTGGACAATAGCAAGATACCAGAAACACCACTTTGATAATAAAGCGTTTGTTACGTTCCTTATGACAAATCGTTTACGGGGTCGTAGAATATTTAAAAGTCTGTACGACTGTGATAGTGTATATCCCTTTAATTAATCTCCAGACTTCTCTCATTATCATAAATTACATTTTGGCTTTACTTCTATTTCTAAACGTTCAAGGTATTTTGTTTCTGTTTTTTGTTTGTTTGTTTAATTTTTTTTTTTTTTTGTCTTTGATGGTCGTGAACACCTTATTAACGCTTTTCTATCCTGCCTTAATATTTTGCCATTTCCGTTTTCATTTCACAGTGATTGACATTTAATTTCCCGCTAAAATACCTGTAACCATGGCAATAGTGTCATGCGTCCTCTGTTATGACCAAACATTAAATGCAAGGCTTTCAAAGAATCACGAGGTGGAATCAGAATAGGGGGACGTCTTAATAAATACCTCATTAGCTCACTATATATTTACTGGAGTGCAAAGGGATGGATTTTAAAGATATGTTCGAATGAAAGCATTGGGAACGATTCTTGAGGTCTGTGTGCAAAGTAGTATTTAGACAACTTACTAGAACAACAATTTGTGATAAGGATTCATTTATCGATGTACTCACAAATTATTAGTCGTTTTAAGCTATTTACAAAGTCACGTGATAAAGATTCAAGAAGTAATCTTTTGTACTAAACTGTCACCAAAAGACGAGTTCACAGTGAGTTTCAAACCAGCGAATTGTTCATTCAAGTTACATACAACATGTACGATGACGATAATTGTTCCACTGTGGACACTGGATTTAAGGCGGATCCCGCTTCCCCTCACGTAGCATTCCTTAGTTTCGCTATGGTTGTGTTCCCAGCGATTATCTTCAACATTATAGCTATGATCATCTTTGCAAAGAACTTATCCAGATCATCTCACCAAGCCAGTAGTTTACTACTAGTATTGGCTTGTACGGATACGTTGGCTTGTATCCAAGCTGTGTTCGTTCATGGTTTCTTGATCTACCGAGGACCAACATCCAAAGTTTATTGCGGCGTCGTGGCTTTCCTCCAATCTTCTCTCCCGCTGTATTCAGCATTTATTGCCTCCCTAATGGCCTTTGACAGATATCTAGCTTTGTGCAAACCATTCTTCTACAAAAGCTATATTAGTGTCCACCATGGACGACAAAATCTTTCTTTCGCTTGGGCGTTTACTGTGGTCATCTGCAGCTTGCCGTACATAGGTCTAGGTGACTATTATCTGTACACGAAAACATACTCGACCAATTCATCGGAGCTTGTCCTTGAATGTAATGTATTTCGACGAAGTATGCTTGGATTACCCAATGTGTTTGGGTGTGTATATGGATCGGTTGGGATGGTAACAGTTTTAACAGTTGTGATATGCAATGGCTCAGTCCTAAAAGCTGTCTTAAGAATGAAGAGGATAGTCGCTACAGTAGTGTCCTCTCAGTCCCAAACAGTACCGCCAAGTGAACTGGTATTCGCTAGGGTGATCGGAGGTCTGTCGGCAGTCTTCGTCATTTGCTGGTCACCATATATGGTACTTATTTATATTATATTCGGAGTTTTTTTTTTCTTGCTCTCTTTCTTTACGAACGTGCATCGAGTAGTACACTACTTATAAACTTCACCCTCCCTTTTTGTTTTATTATTTATTCATACCCATTTATTAAATCTACTCTCCCAAAAAAGAAACGCAACATTAAATTGTTTTATCCAAATCAGAATGTCCAACATCAATACAGAAATTAGCATCACATTACATTGACATTAAGCACACTGGTTGTTCAGATTTTAAAGTTCATTAAAATGTCAAAATGTATCACATTTAAGTACATAGCGCTCAGACGACGTCAATGCAAAGTCAACATATGTTGTGTCCACCATTTACCTGTAACACAGCACGGACCCGTCTCCGCATAGACATGAGCAATCGACAAATACGATTTTGCGGGATGCTCCTCAATTCTCGCTCAAGAGCCTGCTGCAGTTCTTGCAGACTTTGGGGAGCTGGATATTGGCTGCGCATGTGTCTATCCAAATAATCCCACAATCGTTCTATTGGGTTCAAATCTTGTGATTTGGACGGCCAAGGCAACACTGTTACGTTCTGGTTATTAAGAAACTCAACAGTAGCACGAGATGTGTGCGCGGTCGAGCTGAAAAATCTCTCCTAGGAGGTCCATTATGGGCAGCATATGTGGTGTCAAAACCGCATCTGTATATCGAGGGGTGTTAAGGTTGCCAGGGATGTGCACCAGTTGAGTTTTTCGGGCGCAGGATGTGGCACCCCTCATCATCACACATCCTCCGCCGAAATTGTCGACCTCAAGGATGCAGTTCCTTGGGAACCTCTCATTCCGGCGTCTATAGACAAGTGTACGACCATCTCTTCTCTGTAGCTTGAGTATGGATCCCTCGCCAAACCAGACTCGCCTCGCAGATTCCAGTCCCTTCATTTGTTGCACCTTCGGACCCTTGCACGTCGATGCTGTTGTTTCAGTACTACGCCAAAGTAAAGACATCTGGCACGTAAGCCGTTTTGACGGAGACAGTTTCTGACAATCAGTGCCGATTTTCTCCAGAGATCTTGGACATTTGATGCGGTTTCTGTTCCTGTTATCGTCCGGTCTTGGGCCGCTGTTGTCACCCTAGGTCAACCAGAAAGTTGACGGTCAGCTGTTGAACCGGATTGCTGGTGCCGTTGAAAGAGCCTGGAAATCGTGCTCCGGTGGACATGATTAAGTCTAGCTACTGCATTCTATACTTCACAGGCCAGAAGACGACCAATGACGACGTTCCGGGTAGCTGCGTCTAGTCTTGGCATATCGTAGCAGGTTGAAGAAACAATTTAACAACTGAATTCAATTGGACGTCCTAGATATACTACCTGCGCGCAGCCACACTGACTGCTTGATCCTGATGGAATTAATATCACTATTCCTGCAGTATTAGATTTTATTCGCCCCGCTGTATTTTGTGATTGTGACTGAACTTTATTAGCACTGGACTGTAGGACTTCTGCTTTAATTACTGCAAAAATGCCAGGAAGAAAGATCAAGGGTTGTAGTCCAGACAATAAATATTTGAACTGCACTTGCACACACAGTAAGCAAACCTACGCCAGGTCTACGTTAACGTGCGAAATCGTACGCGTAGGTACGCTAATTGCATACGCGGTCGCTTGCGCACATGCACAATAAGCATCGTACACCAGCCTAAGCAGGACAATTTATTTCATGAATACGCAGCCATATTTCAACGTAGTCGGCACCCTACACAACTCTACGCAGATCCGAATTGAAAGGGACTTAAGATAGCATGATCCAGGTTAACATATGCATACCTTTTTTCATCCCAGCGGCAGATAGTAATGTCGGCAGCCAATCCGTGGCGTGCATCAACCTGCACAATGTAAATGTCAATCATATCAGACACAATTTACATGAAAGAAGTTTTAAAAAATAGACTAAAACTAATTTATGACATTACGTAAAACGCTTACTCATTGTTAACATATCCTGTTTTTGACAGCAAAGTTTGGCTGTACACAAACGCCGCGCCTTTGGTGCCTCCTTCCCACAAAGTATATTTACCGCCTCTAAGCGGAAGATTGTTCGCTCCAGCAAATGTAGGTCCTCCATTCTGTGAAGAAAAGGCAATCTAATTATTATTAACAGAGTTGCTAATTGATACAACTTAGCTAGTCATGATTTATGAAAATACTACAACATACCTCTTCCTCTTCGAATCTAGTGACATTTCGCGGGAAGGTGAGTAAACCAACAATAGAAAACAGAGCACGACATGCACTCGAACTTACATCCGCAGTGAACACAATCAACGTGTTATTCAGGAAACCGTGTTTATCCAGAGCATCTGTGATGTCCCCGATCGCCTCGTCCATAGCGGACACCATTCCTGACGAAGAAAAGAATATATTTTATGAACTACACATTCTGCTCCGTAGACCTAAGTATATAATTTCAGAGTGAAAGACATAAGACATAAGACGATTAAAATTCTGATAGATAAGTAAACTTACCGTACTACAGCGACTACACATAGAGGAATATTATATATAATTGATCTGGCTTATGGAATGCTCTTACCACAGTAAACTCGTCTCGCTTGATTCTGGATCGTAGAATATATGTCTTCATACTTCTTTGGAACCTTCGTATGGAAACAATAATAATTTTAAGATACTGTTGCAGGGAAAACGACTATTAAAAGTTATATTAAGACATTCAAATTATACGTTTTTAATCTGTGTTGCAGTTTATTTAGAAACATCTTCGTGGGCCACTGTGTGCGACAGAGCGCCTCCTGTCTGAATGAACTAAACAACTGCCCCGACACAGCCCACGATTATTACTAGGACAGCGGGGTTACCACAACGTTCTGATCCGACGACCACTATGGCCTACCCGCGTCATCATACATCTGATTTTTCTCTGATATTACTTTTTTTGGATACCATAGACAAAACAATCTTACTCCTACGTTCTTTCCTCATTTTTTAAAATTTCTCTCGCGCGTTAAACTGTTATAGTTATCTCCCTTTGTAAATTTGAAAACTAACAATTGTAGGCACATAAAAACCTCTCTTAATTTTCTTTAGTCAATTTTACACCTGATGAAGATACAGGCATATGTATCGAAACGTTGTGTTCTATCACAAAACAAGAAGTGGTTATCCAGAAATTGTATAATTTATGTTACTCCACTTCTAAATGTCGTTTAAAACTTATATGACTTCACATTTATTAAACTTGATCAGATAGACAACCCTCTATGACTTGACATTTATTAAACTTGATCAGATAGACGACCCTCTATGACTTCACATTATTAAACTTGATCAGATAGAGGACCCTCTATGACTTCAAATATTGCAGGTATCTTTACTGCTGACTGTCTCAATTGTTCAATAATAGATCAGATAATGCTGCGGTAAGCACAAATACATGTACTTTCCATCAATGTGCTCACCACATAACTCCCAGGGGAATTAGCATTGTCAAGTTTTTTAAAGCAGCTCTAGGATTGGTAAATTTACCAACACTCCTTGCTAGGTTTGAATAGATATGTTTGAAAACCATTTCACAAATTATAAATAAAAACCTGGACCAAAAAAGAATTTTAAAAAATGTTGAACTTTCGCAGTTAAAAAGTTACAATTTTATCGGGATAAAATGGATTTAGTTTCACTGTATTTGGATTGATATAAAACAGCATTTAATATGGCTTCTATCAGTTTAGTTTGTTTATTTGATAGGGGTTTGACATTGTACTCAAGTTTATTTCATTTCTATGATGACAGATTGTCCCCTTTACACTGTTCCTTGACAAATTACAGTGGAAAACAGAATAGAAACCGCATTAAAATTTACCTCTGCGATTGTTCGGCCACATTGTGTGACTCACTCATATATTTGAGGGTGGAGAGACAGCCTCGATCCCAAGAACGATACAATGAAGCAGAATTAGTAAACGCACACACTAACAACTAAGCCTACATCTCTGGCATGAGAAGTAAAAAAAATTAACAAATTTTTTTTTTTATAAAACCCACTCCAATATTGATGTCAAACCGAAAAAAGTTGAATTTATCGCATAAAGCTAAACCTATAATACATGATGTTTAACATTTTTTTTCGAACTGTATTTGTCTTATATTGAATCTGTTGAAAAATTTTTAACCTGAAAATTAGTAGTGGCGAAAAAATTTAAATTTTTTCCTGGGGTGTCCATAATGTTGGAAAGTTCATTTTTCTCCAGTGGATATGTAATTTGAAAAGGTTTTCATTTAAAATTCCATTAAATACCGTTAGAAGCAGTTTTCTGCGCACCAGGAGATCTTGCTGAAGAGGATGCAGAGCGATTCGCTTCAATGTTCTTCAGATTCACATTCTTTGGCATTGCTTTTGAATCAGAGTCAGAATCCATAAATAAAAACTGTGAAAGAAAAAGAAAGTCATATAATAGAAACTGTTGTCTCTCGTATCACAGTAAGAATCCATAAATAAACACACTTAAAGAAAACAAAAAACTTAATTATAACTATTGCCTCTAGAATCATAATTAGAATCCAAAATATAAAAAACTGTGAAAGATATCATATTATAGTAACGTTCTTTGGCATTGCTTTGGAATCACAGTCAGAATCCATAAATAAACACTGCGAAAGAAAACAAAAATGTCGTATAACAGTAACTGTTGTCTCTTGAATCACAGTTAGACTAAAAAATAAACACTGTGAAAGAAAGCAAAAATCTTAATAGTCACTGTTGCTTCTAGAACCACAGTTAGAATCCAAACTATGGCCATTACCTCAACTGTGACGGATCCAGTGATATAATCCACTCCGTCATGCTGAATCTGTAACGGTAAAATCTGACGGCTACTGGGGGTCTTCCTCAACTCGTCAATAGCAACAACAGCCTGGCCAAGGAATTCCTCTGAAAACAGATCATCTAGAGATTAGTGCTACTTAAAGGGTGTGGATTGTGTCAATAATTGTTCTACAAATTATTCTGTGATTCAATTTAAACAAGAACTGCATATATTATTTTATTTTAATGGCATCAAGGTTGAAATAAGCCCCGGGTGGTTATATATCAGACGTTAATTTTAAAGGTCTACTTCTTTATTACTGAAATGATAAAAAAAATATTAACTGAATGAGTGATAAGTTGGAACTTTTTCACAACTTTGTTTGGTGTTTATCTGAAACTTATAACTTATTGCTACTGCTCCACTGTTTTCTTTTTTTTTCTTTTTTTTTTTTTTTTGGGGGGGGGGGGGGGGGAAGGAATTTGAAATAAATTAATGTAGGTAACATTATAATAATTCACACTTAGTGATTATTGCCTTTACATGGACATATGAGAGATAAAAACAGAATACCTGGTTCCTCAGTTGTGTCAAACAACTCAAATCTAACACCAGATGTCAGCTGGGTAATCTGACTGAAAAATAAAATCAAAATTTATTTTCAAAACTAATCCAATTAACATATAAAACAACAAGTGTTTAATTCACACCTTCAAAATAATTTTTAACTAGTATTGATGTATACATTTTTGTATGTGCTCTTCATACTGCTTGTATAACAACTATAAGGCTACACTTTTCTGAAAATTGACAACCCGTAATGTCAAGCTGCCCAACCCTGCCAAAAAGTGGCAATGTCGCTTTGTAAAGGGACATTGCTCAAAACGTATTAAACAATGTGTGCAAATTTAAAGTGCAAGGGACATCAAACAAATCAGGTTGGTGACACACGGACATGATTTGTTTGAATGTTTGATTGGTGTTTACCATCAACACGGACATGAAGAATTTTGTTATTTTATGTGATAAGTGGACTTGAAGCGGACAAATTTCACCACGGAAAAAGCTGGACTAACCACAAAATTTACCACAATTCTTCTTTTCTATATAAATGTGATGACATGGATACCATAAAAAAAACAAACATGTAAACTTACAACAAGAAGTGTTCATCCCAGAAGGGATTGGAGGTGCTTTTGGCAGTACTGGTAGAGTATTGTTGATCAGGTCCATCCACTAGCAGGTAACAATGAGGATTCAATTTACCTGTCAAACAATAAATAAAAGAACATTCTATAATCCATTCTATTAATCTCAAATGAATGGTGGATAACGCCATACTCAATGCTTATATTCACTTATATGATGTTGGCGTAATCCTATCACAAATAGCCACCATAAAACAAAGTATTTAAAAAGTAAGTGTTTTATTACATGTACATATGTTGAAAAAACAATGAAGAACAATTTAGATGTAAATGGTTGGTTCTTGCATGTTAAATCAAATGGCTGATTAAAACATCAAAAACAGAATAGCATTAGAGCCTTCTACACACCCAGACAGTATATAATACAGAATCAAGTAATGTAGCACCTTGGTGGAACAGACAACAAAAAGTTGCATTCCAAAGTGGAGCATCAAAATCTGATTAGCATTGCCTGTAAAAATAGGGACCAAATGTCCAGTCCACTAATAAAGACTTTTATTCCCTTATGTCAATCAATCAATTCAAGTGGGCTTGACATCGAATACAAAACAAGTCTTATTTTAGCATCAAAGTATTAAAAGTAGATACCAAAGTCCTGTCCACCTCCGAGCCCGCTGGCTTTAATGACTTTCACCAAAAGACTTCTGTCTCCCGCGGTCACGGATGGTTTAACTGGTGACTTAGACAACTCAGACTTTCTCACCTGAAAACAGAGAAACGAATAAAATGATAATTAAAACATTTAACAGATGTCTTCTAGCTTAGTAAAAAATTGTCATTAACATATCAACATGCCCTTACACCAAAATGCTATAGGATTTTTCTTATCAGATAATGATTCTACAAAATATTTCTATGGAATTCTGTTTTTAATATAATTATTTTATATAAGTTTTTTTCTGTAAGGGTGGGGAGGTAGTGAGATTGATAGATTGATTTATGCCGTCCTTTAGGTTATTTCACTTATATAACAGGGGTTTATTCCAAAAATAATTGACATTAGCAGAACCAAGATGTGAAGCATTTTCTTAACATTGGAAAGTTAATTTTCCTCCAGTGCTTAGTAAAGACAGCATTGGTAGGAAAGGAAATGTGATGAGACTATGAAGTTTCTGGAAAACCACTTCTAACTTTTGTGTCAGATATAAACAGTTTAAATGGTCTATTGTCCCAAAATAACTAGGTAGACCATAGACATTTATCCCATTCAACTGGCTAATACCCATAGTGAGCAACCATGTTATTTCTCTCATGGATGTAAATGCCAGGTGAACAAAACTTAAAAAATATCTTGGAGTTGAATGTCGTACCCAATGGTATTTCACTATTATGATGACCTTGTGTCCACTTCACACAGTTCCTTTCATAAAATAGGTCAAAACGACCCCCCGCAATTACCAGAGCCACATCCTGTGTCTCACTCATATACCTGATAGTCTACAGACACTCGAACATTACGGTATATCTAGGTAAGATTAGTAAACAGGCAAGTTAACTACTAAACCCAGCCATGGACCCTGTCAGATAAGCTAATGTTTGTTTGTTTGATTGGTGTGTAACGTTGTGCTAAAGGGTATTTCACTTATATGACGACGGACACAAATACAGGACATCAGAAAAAAATCTGCTTCCCGTAACCCTTTAGCTCTGCAAACACCAGGGCAACATAAAGCAGCCTCTTTTCTTGCCTCTTACGATCGACCGAGGACCATGGAGGGCCATGGCCCACCCGCTCCCTCACGGGGCGATAAGATAATGTGTGATCATGACTTACAGCACTGAGTTTCTCCTGAACCTGTATCTGTTTGAACACTGGCTCAGACTGACCGGGGAGACTATGGGCTAAAAAAATCTGCGGACTACAGAAGTGAGAGACGGCGATTTCAGTAGTGGCCATACAGATGGTGTTACGCAGGACCTCCTCGGAGACCCCCAAGTCAACCAAATCATCATGGTCCTACAACACAAAAGTCAGTAACAAGTCAAAGTTTCAATGAATTCACTTATTTGTACATACTACCACAACAGTCATTTCAGGTGAGAAGTGTTGAGAGACAAAATTCAAGGCTCAGTTAACACCACTGTACAAAATGACAATATAATCAGAGAAAACCACCCCCAAAATGCCTTCTATAAGTTGCTTCTTTGCTTTGAGAGCAGCAGGGCAACACTCCCTCAAACTGCCCACCTTAACAAGGTAAGAAACAGCTGACTTGTCGAGTATTCAAGCCCAACATAGCAGGAAAAATCTCACAATATTGATTTTTTTTGTGTGTTTCATAAGGGTTTATAATGCATATTTCAGGTTATTTCACTTATTTCATGACAACTTGTCCACTTCAGAGTGATCGTTACCAAATTATGATGGAAAACGAGGAGGAAACCTCATAAAAACCACCTGCGATTGCTGGAGCCAAGTGACTCACTGATACATGTATAATCACAAAATAGGCGCATTCGAATGGACGTATTAATTAAGCATGGTGGAGCCATTGTCTTGAATTTGATTCGACTGATGAAGTTTCATTTAGTACATAAAGAACAAATTTTTTCACCGTTATATCCATCACATGTTCAGTAAACAAAAACAGAACATTGTACATAACGGCTTCACAAAAACTTCCAGTTGAATGCGCCAAATGAGATAACTGATAAAGAACCCCACACCAAGTTTTTAATCCAGGAGGAAAGCTAAAGTTGAACATGTTAAAGAGTACCTGATCTGGGTTGACTGGTTTGACACTAAGTTTTATATCAGGTCTGCCATCAAATGACACTTCAGCCTTAATATCCTGTCCACTTCCATGGAGTTTCACTTTAACCTGCAACAGATAAGTCAGTTTGAAATTTCTTTTAAGAAAAAAAAAATTACAAAAAAAATATATTGAAAAAAAAACCCCACAGCCCTGTATTTATGATTCCTTTAGATTGATTAGGATTTTATGCGAATCAATTAGTTAAGCTAAGTACCTTTCATGCCACAGGGTTTGTAACATGCTCCAATATTTCTTAGTGTATAAATTTACCATTTTGTTATGCTCGTGCTCTGTGTGCAACAAGACAGAGTAGTCGCCCTTCCTCCTGCCAACTCAGTTTTCTGGATAATGTTTGATCAGAAGGATAGCTTGGATTTGTTTGCTTTACCATTTTCAATTATTTAATTTCACTTGTATTTTAGCAGGCCAAACCAATGCCTGAAATAGTGTGTGTTTGTTTGTTTGTATGCTGTTTAACATCATACTCAAAAGTACTGCAACACTAGACAACTGCACTATAAGTATAACCATAGCTATGGTAAACACACAGCCTGTGAAAGCCTCCCTGCTCTGGCTTGTCTGCTGAAGGCAATACTCAGCCAACATAACCATACCATACAATAACATAGTAAAGTACAAAGGAAGACAATGAGTTCATACTGAATCCAGGTTTCGTTTTATTGATCACTTCTGACGATGGTTTGATCAACAAACAAAAATGTTGAGTCAAAATGAATTAATTATCTTTCTTTGGAGTTGTTGCAACACTATATTAAACATGAAATGTGGCAGTGCTTGGGTACCACAGACAAAATTCTAATAAGAATACTGTCCATCTGTAAGGTGTTAATTTATGAAATACTTGATACTCAAAAGGTTTGGTTGTTGAGTCGCGAATAACAGAAACCCAGAGAAACTTCCGATAAACCATTCTGCAAAGCCTTAGTTACAATGGGGCTAAGATATGGAACGCTCTGCCTAAAGAAATTAAAGAATCATCCTCGTTATCTTCCTTTAAAAATCAGATGATGAAATCCCTCTTAATGGAAAATAATAACCATGCAATGTAATATATGTACAC
>JARFOD010148874.1:0-12623 GCA_031763545.1 Mopalia muscosa | reverse complement strand
CCCGCCCCCCCCGGCAGCCAGAACACGATTCTGCCATATTTCGTATTGCAAGAAATCAAACAGGTTGGCGTTACATCCGAAACGATTAGGGAGTGGGTTAAGAGGAAACTTTTATTAGCAGTCGATGTACAATCGTATATTCAGAACACTTCTAGTACATAGACTTCTAGTGCAATGCGGGCCCGCGGCCGTGGCTCAGTGGTAGCGAGTGAGCTTCCTAAACTGAACCTGCTTCGATTTACCGTTCGCCGGATCGAGTCCGCCTGTCGACCATTAAGTATATGAGCGAGTCACATGTTGTGGCTCAGGCAATCGCGTGGGTGGTATTTACGAAATTCTCTCTCGGCTTTCCACCGTAATAAGGCTGTGTACAATGTGAGGTGGATAATCCGTCGCCATTTAATGGTAAGACCCTTGAGTACGACGTTAAACACCAATCAAACAAACAAACAATCTAGTGCAATGCAATGCATATATTTCGGAATGTATATAAGGGTATGGTAATTACCTTAAACACAAATTGGTAATGTATTCAAGCCTTATTAAGCAAATGATAATTTCCTCATGTATCATTAACCTCAATATAGTATACAAAAAATATATCGTATTATGAAAAAAGGTATGTATTGATCTATAAAAATTATATATCCACAAAACAATGAATATGTTTTTGTGTCATGTATAGAGTGAATATATAAAGTGAATAGAGTATTTTCGTTATATTGAGATGACACTTTATTCATTTGAACAGATTCTAGTTCTGAAAATTCTGCAGGTTAAAACCCGACTGCTGCCTATGCTTGTTTATTTTTGTCTTCCGCTATATAAAATTAACAGAAGCTGTTGTATTATGACCGGCATATTGTGGGTTCTCACAGGAGGAATGGGCACTATTTGTAGTAAACATTAGTTTTCTGACGAGTTCCTAGTTTGCTTAATATATGACAGATTTTGAAATTTATTTTATGATAGAATTTGTGTGTAGTATTAATGTTAATTAATTTAATTAACCTTTGAGTTCAGAAGTGTATTTATAAGTCGGATTAAGCTCTTTTTGTTAATTAAATAAGGTCGGTATAATATTACTGGGTCACGGTTAAGTGATTATAT
Organism: Mopalia muscosa; assembly: GCA_031763545.1. Taxonomy (NCBI): domain Eukaryota; kingdom Metazoa; phylum Mollusca; class Polyplacophora; order Chitonida; family Mopaliidae; genus Mopalia; species Mopalia muscosa. The sequence continues at coordinate 11,513 of JARFOD010148874.1, read as the reverse complement.
CAATAGATTTACAGATTATAATTAGACAACAGATTTCTTTAATTATAACGACGAATCACACGTCTTGCAAAAGCCTAGCAGTCATGTAATTCTAATGCACATTTTTAGATAGATTTAACATAAATAGATCAGCCATACAAACTAGTTTTATATCTATTAAAAACGTCATTGTTTCGGGCTTATACATACAAAATGTCAACTGTGAGACTTAAATAGTTAAGGATTTGTTGATTTTTAAATTATCAAAAAACAAGTTCTTGCACCAACCCCTGGTTATCCTTTGGCCGAATGTTACTCATCAGAAATCGGGTATATGTGAAAAACAGAGCTAGACATATAAACGTAATACAACCCGAAAAGCTTTAATAACATGCTTGTTTTATTTACAAATAGCAACATTGGATAAAAACTCAAAATTGCGGCCACGGGCAACCTGATTACCTGTAGACCTATGTGTTTACCTATAGAACAGTTGGCTATCTTTACATTTAGCATTGTGGTACAAAGTCCATTTTCCACGATATTTTGTAATTGTTGAGATTTGTCGGTATGAGAGTTACAGTGTATACGGTAATAAAGGAAAGCCATGCGAACGTTTTGATCGTAATGGAAATGCGGTTGGACTAAAACTGTTCAACTGAAAAATCAATACAGACAAACAGTTATTTAATAGTTCGTTTTATTTGAGGGCGAAGATTTCCAAAATGTTCATATCAGGACATCGCGTAGAATAACATGTGTGACGTAGTAGCCAGATGCCAGAGACAATGATGTAAAATTTGCGATTATCCAACAAACAAAACAAAAATGACTATGTTGAAAATTAAATTATTTAAATAAAGTGTGGAGTATTGTTTTGCAAGTACACAAAACGTCATACTTTGTCTTGTTATATGAAAAAATAAGTTCATTTCTTTAAATTTTAAAATTACTAACATTTTTTAATTAATATCAAAAGAAGAGAAAATAGCAGAACAAATTCTTTGCTGGTTCGAAAGTAGAAAGTAGGAGTGTTGCCACTATTAAACACAAACAATGTCCGACATTTTAACTTGTCCCATCCTCTCTAACACGAGAAGGGGCAACTGTGTATTTTAATAGCTATGAAAAATGGATTATGTCTACGTAATGGAATCGGACGACGTGATGTCACTCAAGAAAGATAATTTATTCACATTTTCGAAAGTCCTGACAGGTGATTGGTTAAAATTCGGCTGAGGACGGCGTTGGCAGTCAATATAGCAAGCTGCTCAGTTCTGGCGAACTTCGAAACCTGGTGGTAGTTGATTGGTTTAAATTTGTCTGAAGACGTTGGTAATATGGCAAAGCGTGCCCAGTTGGCCAATGTCGTAACTGTGAAGTCGGTTTATCATCTTTGCGAAATGTTTTAAAGGGAAACTAAAGATTTTCCTAATCGGAAGAAAACCAGCATTTTATCATAACTTGACATTAACAATTTGTCTATTATTTTCATTTCTTTTATTTTTTTTATCTGATATGAGTATAAAACGGTAATGCTGAAGTTTTTCTCCGACTGATATGGCCAACTGGCAAGGTACAAGCAATCTAAAGAAGACTCTTATTCGACTTCTGTATTCGCACAGTGGACTCTACAATGTATAATAAATGCGTAATCTACTGATATGACATGGTAACTTCGTGACAAGTAGGATTCCTTGAAATGTCGACCACTAATATATCCAAACAGGTTGTTGTTCGCATCCAATGCGATCAATTGTAGTCAGAGTTTGTCACTTAACAGTAGTAATGTACTGTACTTCAAAGTCGAATAATAGAAAGTATTATACTATAAAAGTTACATTTGGCGTTTCTTCTCTTTGCGCCCCAAAACCAGCAAGACCGTGAAACATGGATATCAGAACCTCGTAAATCTCTTTTCTGAAGTCAATCTGAATCTCTAATTTATTGACACCTCGTTAATTATGTATCCGTGGACATGTTTGTGTTCAGGCATTCTACTGCGGTATATGAATCAAAATGAACGAAAGCAGCTAATTCGCCCGTCAAATGGTCGCTGTAACAATACAACTGGTCTGACAATACATACTACACGATCGTTAAGGTTTTACTGAAGAGAGTTTGTGTGCAGCAATACTGTAGTGGCTTCACAAATCACAAAGGCGCTGCCACGGTGCCGATTTTCTCTGCAGGAACCACGAGAACAGATGACTTCTTCGGGTCAGGAGTGTTGATGGAAATGGTTGTTCCATGTGGCGAGTCGATAGGAGCGTTTATAGGCGGCCCCTGGCTCCTGTTCCCATTACTCACATTCACACCTGGGGAAGGAGGGAACAGTGAAGCAGCCTGCTGAAATAATTGGTTATTACCTAACATAATTGGAGCATTAGTTTGAGGTAACTGCGTATTGTAACGCATTCTTTCTGTGTATGTCAAAGTCCTGGTTGGGGTAGGATTTGGTCTACTACGAGTTGCTGTTGCAACACCGGCTTGTCCAGTTGGATTATTATTATTCCTCTGCGGAACGTACGTCGAGACTGGTTGTGGAAATCCAGTCATTTTCGATGTAGTTGTTCTTCTATTTTGTGGTAAAGTTTGGGATCGACCGGAAAACAGAGTTTGCTTTTTCGATGGACCTGCAGCCTGTAAAGAACTTAAAATTTGCTTTATACCCTTGGCTTTGACCGAATCGGCCAGTAGCTTAGCTAGCACATTCTGGGGTATAATCTTGTTAGGTGATCGGTTGTTAAGAGTATTCAGTATATTAGATATAGCTGGTGGGCCCTGCCCCAATACCACTGAGGGACTAGCTTTCACTGGTTGGAAAACACTATTCTGTCTATTAATGCTGGAGCTATAAGGCACAGGGGCTATAACAGGTGGTGCCCATCCAACGTTTACTTGTGGTGTCTGTCCACCGGAGACTCGTGGCGCCAATCCAACGCGCACTGGTGGCGCTGTTCCAATGGGTACTGGTGGTGCCAATCTTACGCGTACTGGTGGCTGTACGGCTGTTGCTAAAGGTCCATTGTTCTGTGGAACTGTTCCAGCAACATTGTACGAAAGACCCGCTTGGTTTCTGTAGTCTATCTGCTTTGATCCCGCCGTATTAACGGGAGCTGGAGCACTTACTGGTCTTTCGTTAAACTGGTTCAGTCGACTGGACAAGCGCGAAAGCGATAGTGGATTGCCTGCTCCCTGTTGGAAACTGCTTGGTACCAATCCCGGCTCCTGTACTGATGACTGGGATCGACGACCTGGGAACAATGCTCCATTTCCTGGAGTATGGCCCCACTGGCTATTCGGCCAATTATTGTTTCCACCATATTCGAATTGGGGCCCCATGGGTTCACCTTGAAGAGCCTGCAATCGGGCATTCTTTCGTTGCCGAGCACGCTGCCGCATCGGGAAGTCTGTCGGGTAGAAGATTTCCTGGTTAAACATACCAGGAAATGCCTGCTGGAACATGCTTTGGTAAAGTCCTCCAGCATTAGCAGCATAAGTTGGCTGATGCATCATTTGATTGAAAGATTGCTGTAGTAATCCATTTCGTTGGCCGAAAAATTGTTGATTCATCAATGGCGGTGGGCCAACCCGATCACTTAACTCAGCCGGTTCGAAAGGGTCCTCTAGGGAGGCTAGTGAGGCTCCTCTCGGTAATCCTGAAATTTGTCTTTTCACTATTTGCACTCCAAAAGCTAGGGTTATTGTCCATATAAAACATATCGCTTTCAGTGCCATATCGGTGGATAGGTGGGATAATGACACATGCACTATATCCTTCTTAATGACATTATGCCTTCAGTCCACTTCTGTTATATGCTGTTATAATATTAGAAACAAAGACTGAAATAACCTGTTGTAATCGCTTACATATCACGTTTGCGAAAATAAAAACCAGTCATTTCGTATCTATAATTATTTGCGCAGACTGTCAAACCGAGCTGGTCGTGTATAGCGGGAGAAAAAAAACTATTCCTTGCCGTTTTTAATACTGCGGATGTTCATCATTTAGATAAATCCTTCTGAGACAGTTAAGTCTATAAATAGGAATATAATTTTAATGTCGGGTGGGTATGAGATTTGTTTTGTATATAGAGAAATTCGTCCTACAGTAACTTATATACTGAATCTTTTAAAACACACAAATAAAACACATTGTCCTTTATAATATCCTTTATACTGAGCTCTTTATATATGTTATTCATATGAAGGGCCTCTTCCAACTTTGTAATTTTCGACAGCACATTCTTTCAATACCAGACGACGCCTATCTACCTTTGATTTTTAGAAAATTAAAACGGGTTGGTAATTTTAAGAAATATACCACAGGTGTGTCTAGGTTTGTGATTTTGATTTTGCTCTGTAAAAAATACAATAGGGTCGTGTTGAGATTGCAAATGCCTTTGTTCTGGAAATATGTACATATAGCTTGTTTGGGGTTATTTTAGTTCATTCATAAACGAAAAACACATCAGACATTTTTCTGTTTGTTAGTTTATCCAACCATATAACATGAATGTCTAAACCACTTCGTTTTAGCTTCGGATCTTATAATGACTTAAAACATTAAGTATCATGTCCTGTTACCGTAATATTTCGACTAATTACCTGTTATGCTGATTGCTTGCAGCATTTAGTATATATTTCTCTTTAAAGAAAATGCGTGTAACGAGTTCTTAGGACAATATGTATACTTCCCTTTTCTGTTAATCTTGAATCATACTGGGTTCTTCCCGTTCTTCCGCCGTAATAAGGCATGGTACAATGTGAAGTGGACAATTCGTCCTCATATAAGTGAAATACTCTTGAGTATGATGTAAAGTCCCAATCAACCAAACAAACTTAGATGAAAAAGATGCTAATTTAGCGTCCCAGTGTCGGTGCATTTTGCAGAGAGAAAATTGCCGTCTTCACTGTGTTAGAATTCAGGACTCATTCTGCCTTGGGTCTCCGTGGGTCAGTCAATAGTATGAGGCCTGTTACCCAAGATCCCTGGTTCGAATCTTGGTGGAGGCAAGCAAATTTTTCTCTCTTCTATTATTAAAAATACATATATAATATATGAAAAATACATTTATATAAACTCATATACATGCCCATCGTTCAACCAAAAACAGGCATGCGCTATGGACTTATAGAAGGATATATAACCCTTAAATAAACACGTTCTGCTAATTGTTTAAAACCAGTTATCTATTATTTGGAATTGGCTTAACAATTGCAGCAACCTGCTCTGCTTATATTCAAGCCGTTGATAAATCGCCACGTTTATAACAACATTTTTATGTTAACGTTTAAACCAATTAGCCCTACCTGTAAAGTGGACGTAAAAGCCACACTTTTACATTTATCTCTGAACCTAGTATCTGCAGTGTGAACTTATACTGAAATGTATTCCGCGGATGTTTTACTCGATTGTTTGATATGTTGTCTCTTCGTCACAACACTTGTACTGTGAAAATATAGATTGATTGTATGTAAAGTAGACTTATCTGAGTAGTTACATGAATTATATATATATATATTTTTTTTTAACGAATTATTTTCATGTGGAATTTTCAAAACACTCACTATATTGATAGTCTTGGTTTGTGTAAATGAACTGTCTGTATAAGTACATTACAAGACACTTCCTACTACTTTGTTTTGTGTGTCATTGTCACGAAATGACTCGTCGCGGCACAATCATGGCCACGATTACAAATACATGTATATCTGACGTTGTTTTTTTGTACAGTGCGGGGTGCAATTTTCTTTCTTTTGTGCGACTCGCTTTGTTCATTTATTGTCTTTGTTTTGTTTTATCGATAGTTTGAAAAAAATTTATGTCACAATGTCGACGATTCTTTGATGTCCGATGTGGTGTGCGCAGTGAACTCGAAGGCAACCTAAAACAATTCATTTGGGCTGTGTTAACAAAGCAAGAACAATTTGATCCATAAACAAACCAGGAAAAAACCTGATAAAATTATGTAAATCAAATTACTTAAATTTCAATAACAAAATTGCACTCAATGAATTCCAACACTATTTTGAAATACATTTTTGTCGCTTCGCTTTTTTGCTGAGTAAGCCCCTACTGCTTGACCTCTAATGCACCTACAATAGATTTATGTGTATCCTTCATCTTCAAATACAGGACTTAAAGGACATTTGAAAAAAGGAGCAATATGAAAAGGCGGTACTCCAAAAAAAATATGTTTGTTGTAGATTTCAGGAACAAATAATTGATATTTTTTTCTACACAAGAAAACCTTCAGAATATATATACATGTGTTGTCAAATTCTCTTCAATCTAGAAGCAAAAGAGTAAAACTTAAAAACAATTCTTTGACGTCTATAGTGGCCTTCAACCACTAACTATAAGATTCATATTATGACGACTTGGTATCATGTTATCTATATGACTACAGGGTCAGGTTGAACTGGGCAGATATTAGTTCTTTCAGCTACAAGGACAGTTTGTAGTTTTATATAGATGTGTATTTGCAGGTATAGAGATATTCTAACACCGGACATCATTTTTGTTATTTCTGTTACATGGTCAGTTTACAACCTGTATTAGTTTCTTCAGATAATGTGGGATTTGTTTATGTGAATGTGTATTTTCGTTCAAAGAAATACACTAAAACTGGACATCATTTTTGTACTTTCTGTTAAATGCTCTGATTACAACTTATATTATTTCCTTCCGATTCTGTGGGACTTGGTTACATGTTTATGGATGTGTATTTTCATTCAAAGAAACAAACTTAATCATTTTTGTTCTTTCTGTTACATGGTCAGTTTACAACCTATGTTAGTTCTTTCAGGTCCTGTGGGATTTGCTTATATGGATGTGTATTTCCATTCAAACAAACACGCTTAAACCGTACCCTATTTGTTTTCGTTGATTTACACTGTCAGACTGGAAACGGACTTATAATTGTTCATTTAGCTGGGTTGGGGATTAAGTTTGAAACTGTATGTAAATAAGATGGTTGGGCTGGAATTGGACAAAGATTCCGTCCGTTATCAGGGCGGCAATGTTAGTACTGGACAAATGTGAGTGTTTTCTGCCACAGAGTCTTACTAACAGGCCATAGGGTTGTTCAGTCCGTTAGAATATCCGATTAAAACAGGTCATAGGTTTGTACTTCAGTTATATTTACTTCCGTGGGTTAATGAGGATATCATTCATCTAAAAAAGAAACCCCTCCAGTTAATAATAATATACCGGATTTGTAAACTCGTTTGTGATATCCTTGTTTTTATTTCACATTGGATTAGCTAGTTATATATTTCTACTTCCCGTATGACTTTTTTCACCTGAACGGTTTTGCTAAATGGATTTGTCTTGCCAAATATATGACTATAATATGAGCAAGTATATAAACAAATGATTAATTCACACAGGTTTTTTTTTGGCAGAACGAAATCGTGAAAACTATTCTGAGATGAAATTAAGTGGACTAGTTTCTGATGAAAACTAGTCTATAAATTAACGATGAAGAAATTGAGTTTTTTTACGTTTAAGACTTGTGGAATTTTATTTTATTTGTTTGATTGATTGGTGTTTGATGCTGTTCTTATGGGCGGAGTTTTGGGAGGGAGCTTCCTGTTGCCATGGTACTTTCAGAGCAAAGAGGCATCACGAAGGTGATCTGTTTCAGATGTGTTTGTATTATGCCCTGTGATAGTCATTTTTTGTCCTGTCTTGTCGTGTTAATGGCCAGTGCTGTCGAAGGTGATTCCTTCAAGTCTGACACGCCGTTATCATGGTAATATCACTCAAATGACGTCGTGACAGCCCCTGACACAACACTTGCAACAAACAAAGATAATTAATCAGAAAATATGACAATTGTAAAACGCAATACAAAGCCATCGCTAACATATCAAGTTCATATTGCATGCCCTTTAGCTTCGAGAGCACAGTGGCAAAAGAATGCCGCCACTTTGATGTCTTGAATACGTTTTATAGACATGTGCTGTATAGTGACAAAGACATGTAGACTATTTTATCACTCAAACATGGACTATTTTAGGATGAATACTTCTAGACTGTTTGAGGAATCAGACCGTAGACTATTTTATGACGAAATTAGTATGGACCCTTTTATGATGAAGACATTGTAGTTGTTAAAGGTGAGGAGATGTATATATGAAGTAATTAAGTGACAAAAACGCGTGCGCGTTACTTATAATAAAGACACGTAGATTACTTAGGGGTAATACGTGAGGACAATTGTAGAGTAAAGACATGTACAATATTGATGGACATCTGTGAACTAATCAATGATGAAGCAGGCACTTTATATTGATAGACATATGGGCTATTTATGATGGAAATATGTGCACTGATTTATAATTAAGAAATAATGTTCAAGCGAGGTGAGGCGGACGAGTTTATTTTAGGGCGAAGGATTCGAACTACATTTTGTTGTCGTCTTCATAAAGAAACAAAATAAACAAACACGCCAATTCCCCTCCCCATGATTGATACGTCCTGTGACGCTGGAAATTACCTCACGAGACCCTAAGCTGTAGTCTATTGGGAATTCTAGGACACTTGGCAATGTGCCAACTCAGGCTGTACGTATTACGCAAACTCGCACGGGTAATATAATTAATAGTTGATGACGCGTGGTGGTCTGTGTTACGATGCGAGACATGTAAAACTAATTTATTATGAAAACTTGCGGAAAGCTACTGTTGCCCAGTGTTTTTTAATCTAGCCGATAGGCAACACGAAGCCGGTACATTTGCGATTTCTACGTATCGTATGCGTCTTGTGCTTCTTTTGTCTTGTCTTTGTTGCCAGTGGCGTAAATGGTAATTTCTTTTCCTATTGAGCATGCGCTCTACATATGAGTAAAAACATTACCGGACCGGTTTCGTCTGGCAAAATACGAGTTCCGAGCAAGAATCTGCTCGAAGTGGCATCCCAAATTTAAAAAAAATACTCTCGACAAATTATATGTTTAAATGAGATGTTTAGAAATGGCCTTTGATAACTAAGAACTATATTAACCTCCTTCTTTTAATTATTGCAGTTAGTAGTTTGTCCGCAGAAGACACTAGACCTAGATGTGCCTCTGGATATTACAGTAGGTACATCGCCTCATGGTTCAGAGGCAGGACACAGAGAACGGACGGGTAAGTCCTAGCAAACTGTAGAGGTATACAACTGTGAAATAGAAAAATGACGAAAATTATTTTAAAACTCTAATAATTTTGGGAACATAATCCCTCAATAGTATCACAAAATTTGACATCTACTACTATTTACCACATCTGTGACAACCACTGTCCCATTATGTTACTATTATGACAAACTACCCTTCTCCCACACATCCCCTCTCTATTATTACTAACAACCATTAACCCTCTCTGTTGGATATGGGCCAACTGCTAGACCTCTCCATTCACCGTTCCAACAACCACAGCCTCTCTCCGTTTCAACTGGGACAACCGCTACCACTCTCCGTCAAATCTGTGACAACAGCTACCCCTCTCCGTCAAATCTGTGACAACCACCACTACTACTCTTCGTTAATCTCTGACAATCGCTACACTTCTTTGGTAACTTTGAACCGCTAGACCTCTCCGTTACAACTGTGACAACCAAGTATAGTTACCCTCTCCGTTTCAACTGGGACAATCACTAGCCTCATGCCGTTACAACTGTGACAACCACTACCCCAGAACTAGATGTTGAAACAGTGAAATTAAGCGGCTGTCACGATTGTATATAGGAGGGTGCAAACGTACGTGGATATCATTATTGACGAGGAGAAGTGGAAGTGATTGTCACAGTCTATTTCAGATTGAAAGCAATAACGTCTTGCCTGTTAAGATATTGCTTTTTTGTTATCTCATTATAATCACATTGTCGTTTTCGTGTAAAATCCATACCAAATCTTCAAATCTTAAATGTACATCCGATTTGTACATATTGCTTAAATAATATTGTTGTCAGAGTTCTGCTGTAAAAAAGATCACAAGTGTTTGTCACATTCGTGTAGAGAATAAAAGTAATCGATAAAATGGTGTAAAGCTAATAATGTTAAGGCTAATCGGGGATGACTTTCACGATATAGGACTGTCAATACACACCTTCCGGCTATACAGGTATGAACTATGCATTTTACTTGGTCATTCCTGGAAGGGCTCCTTTATGGCTATATATCCCAAGATAACGATCGATTTTATCCTCATTGCCGCTTAATTTCTGCTTACAGGAGGAATGTACCCGGACAGAGAAGTGTTTTCACTCCAGGTGGAATAAAGACTTATGGATTGCCGGTTTGGTGCGTCGGTAAAACAATTACACTGAGGACAGATTTGATAGAAGTGGAGTGCTTGTACATGACACCTTCGCCATTCAGGGTTCTTCATAGACAAGATGAATTCTTAATTTAAATTAAGCCCAAATAGTTTTTTTAAAATTAGACAACGTTCGCATGCATTTGAATTATCTTACTGATGAGCTCCCTAATGCATATTTGGGAATAATATAGATATAAGTTGGATGGATCTATATCCACTAAATTTAAAAACAATTGCTTAAAAATAATCAGACATTCCTGCATATGAAACCAACTGTGAGAAATATGAATCTAGGTTTTGATTTTAATGTATTTCACTGAATTGCACATGCATAAGGGAAATCTCTATATTTTATTGCGTTGTATAAGTAACTGAGAGAGCAATATAAGTTCCTGTATTGTAAATGCCACAGTCAACTTTGTATATGATCTGTATTTTGAAGTTTACAAAGGATGTCTATAGATTTTTTGTGTTTATGTGTGATGTTCTTTTTTATTCCCCTGTTTTTTAAGGATAAACTTTAATTTGCCCTCAGGCCCTTAGGGAAACAAAATTAAAAGCCTTTCAAATTGTATGGCTCAGCTAGTCTAAATATATACTTCTGCTGTTATATGACCTTCACATTAGTTAACTAACCTCTAAATGACAGGATGATATAATTTCATCTAAATCTAAATGGCAGGGTGATATAATTTCATGTAAATGACAGGGTAATATAATTTCATCTAAATGACAGGGTAATATAATTTCCTCTATCTGGGAGGGTGATATAATTTCCTCTATCTGGGAGGGTAATATAATTTCCTCTAAATGGCAGGGTAACGTGATTTCGTCTAAATGACAGGGCAATATAATTAAATCTAAATGACAGGGTAATATCATTTCATCTAAATGACAGGGTGATATAATTTCATCTAAGTGACAGGAGGATATAATTTCATCAAAATGACAGGATGATATAATTTCATCTAAATTACAGGGCAATATAATTAAATCTAAATGACAGGGTAATATCATTTCATCTAAATGACAGGATGATATAATTTCCTCTGTCTGGGAGGGTAATGTTATGTCCTCTAAATGACAGAGTTATAAAATTTCGTTTAAATGACAGGGTAATATAATTTCTTCTATCTGGGAGGGTAATGTAATGTCCCCTAAATAACAGGGTGATAAAATTTCCTGTAAATGACAGGGTAATATAATTTCCTCTATGTGGC
>JARFOD010148841.1:0-12624 GCA_031763545.1 Mopalia muscosa | reverse complement strand
GCATTTTGTTGCTTTTTTTTTTTTGTACAGGATTGTGATTCAGCTGCTTTTCAATGAGTGACGGTATGCTCACTTTTACTTTGGTATTTACTTTGTAAGACTTGTGCACATACTTTTACTGCTTAAATTCAATTATTTACCTTAATATTATAATAACCTGTTTGTAATAATTTAGTTAATGTAACCTTGGCACAACAACATTTTGACTCCAAAGAAAACCACACCGCCTACTTACATGAGCATGGTCAAGGGTTATTGTGTTATCATTTAACCCAAATTTCTTTGTTTGCTCTATAGGTGTAAATGTAATTTCATATCGTATGTAACAGCTCAATCTCGCAATAGAGGACTGTCACCAATTTTTATCAACATACATTCCAATTTAAGGGTTAATTTTTTAACAACATCTACAAAAGATATTCTTGTAATAAAGTTACAACAATTGCCTGGCAAAGTTAAATTGTTTAAGTGACTCCAAATGTATAGGTTAAACATATAAATATAATGTACAGGATGAGTCACTATATTCACAATGCAGGAAGAGTTTTTTGTAAGAGCTATTATTCTTTAAGGTCTGTAAATTGTCTGATTGGATCAAAATGTACTAATTTTGAATAAAGTTTACATGCCATTTTCGTGTTGGACTGCTATTTTTTAAATTTAGTTCAGAATTTGATCCCAAGAAAAAGATTTGAAACAAGTCAACCAACTTCCTTGGTCAAACTGTTTTTCTGTGCTTAGCTCTAGATTGGGCATGACATGTCTGCTTTAGTCCAGTACCCTGTCCCTAAACTCTGTGTTTAATACAGCTCTACTTTCGGGGCAGAGTACTAGACTACCTCTACTTGTCATCTGATCCCCATTTGGTTGATTGATTGATTCTTTATGCCGGCGCTTAAGATAATTTCACTTATATGTCGATGTATTCCAACAAGGACAACCATCAAATGACAATTGTTTGATGCTGCAGGGAAGTTAATTTCCCACCACAGTGGTAAGTAAAGACAGCATTGGTACTATTCAAACAAACTTCCCATAGCCAGAGGACATCCACAGCATGGAAGTTGGTGGCAATCTGTGTCAAAGTCGAGATAGCCCAGAAATAACACGCTGGTGAATATTCAAAGAGCACACACTGTTTTACAGCGACGTAAGATGCCATATAGATTCAATATTACTTGTGATTCGAAGGCAGGCCTTGTTTCAAAAGGTTTCGTAATTCGCATGCCTCAACGTCGGGACTGTAATCACAGGCACACGGCACAATGTTATGTTTGGTCGCTATATGAAGAATATAGATGGAGAAGGTACTAAACGCAAAGTTTCGACAAACCGCCAAAATAAATGTTTAAAACGAAATCCAGCTTATTTACTATACTGTATATACCTGGCCACATCATCCCCAAGGCTAGTTAATGCATATCCACTCATATTTCAGTCCTGCAGATTATTTAAATACTCATTTAAAGCGCAGATTTACTTTTTTCTGTAAACACTTCGAGGTGAACAAGTCAGGCAGCAAACTCCTCACACAAGCGCTTGCAGAAGTTCAGCGGGTGACCTAGAAATAGTACATCTAATTGAACGTTTATTATATGGGTGCGTAATTCAAATCTAGTAAAAAATGAAAAGATGGACTGTCAACCCTCGCAAGGGATTTGCCAGTTCCGAAAACAATTCAGTCCTTTATTAAAGTGTTTAAAACTGTAACATACATTCATCTTACATATAATAATATTTTCAATCAGTAAATATAACGGGTGAAAGTTGGTAACCAATTGTGTATGAGCAGACCAAATCCAAATAGGACAATATACCTATGAATTTAAGGATGTTTAATAAGGCATACAACTTCAGTTTACAAACGGAGGAAAACAAAAAAAAAAAACAATACAATGAATTTTAGTAAGAATATATAAATTTTATGACAATAATTGACAGTAAAATAAATCGTGCAGATGACCAAATTATGCATACATGTATATACAGCTTGATAATCAACAATATTAAAGGGGAAAAGGTTGCACCTCGAAGCATAGTTTATGGATACATGTAGTCTTTGGTGACAACAAAATAAAATTTGTTTCAGCAGAAAGGACTAGTTTTAACTTTCTTTATGGCATTGAAGTTTGATAAGGACAAGAAAGAAGAATAATTAATAACATTTCAGACGAATGAACTAGTTTATGAATATATTTATTGGGGTAGAAAAATGAAGATGAGAAAATTTATTGTCCCATATAATGCATACTTTAGTACTTTACAAATAGAAAAGTAATTAATACTTAGTAGTAATAAGTTTAGCTATTTTAAATTAAAAAGATGTGATTTCTATTCAAGTTTAAATTATTTCATCCACATAAGAAATAATTACTAGTCTACTCAAGTTAAAAATCATAGTTCAATGTAATTATTATTTAAACTCAAATAAAAACTGTTCAACCTCAGTAGAGTTGCAATTATATCAACTTAACATTTTACCTGGTATACTTAACTACGTCATACTGGTCTAGAGCTTCCAACCTCTCCTTTTAATAGTCAAATGTACATAGGCATATGTACAGGAAATTGTGTTCTATCACAATTCAAGAAGTAGTTACCGGGTATCTAAAAATTGTATTGTTATTTATATACTAAAGTCAAAATAGCCTTGGGGATGGTCAGGTATAGTAAATAAGCTGGATTTCGTTTTAAATATTTATTTTGGCGGTTTGTCGAAACTTTGCGTTTCGTACCTTCTCTATCTATAATCTTCATATAGCGACCAACGTGTGCCTGTGCTGTAAACTAGATATATATTCGCATGGGGTGCGGTGCCATTAAGCAGTGATAAAAAGTTATCCTCATCACAAGATTCAGTGATTTAAATAGTCTTTTAATATCGACGCCAAGTGAGAATGTGTTAGTCTGCAGCACAAATGATGTGGACAGATCCATATAATGATGCTGCTGCTGTTGTTGTTGTAAAGGGACGTGGCTCGCTGTTAAAGACTGTAACGTGATTATATATACTTGAATATGAATATATACACAAATTGATCAGTCCATCAAAGTGGAACCTGAATAAAGGAAGGCGTGATCAAGTCAAAGTCAACAGCAAAGTTGAATATCAAATTAAATGCGAACAGATAAGATGAAGGTGCAAACCATCCAGTGATACTTACCCTGCTTGGAATCCCGTGGACAGTCAATTTTAGAACAAGACTTCTCCTTTCAACACGGAAACATGGCAGATGTACTGCACTGCTGGCTAGGTCACGCGAGGTCAAGTAAAGAGTGCGCGCTGATGATTGGATCAGCAGACGTTGTTTACACTGGTACATTTATTGCTCCCGGTCAGCGATAAGCTGATCTCCAGTGTACGAGTGTGCTCAGTCTGCCGATGATCCACGTTGTATGTTGTTGTCAGTCATCACACTAAGGGTTATCTACATGTAAATGTGAAATTCTTATTTTCGCTTGTAGGCTTTGTAAATAACGTTTATTATCCGGACTTTAGCTTCCACATGCCTATGTCTCCTTAAGTTACAGCTACCATTGTTTATTTTTCATTAAGCAGTGTTGTTAAATTCAATATACAGTAGTGATCGAGTAGCAGGCTAGATATAAATATTATCTCCCCTCTCTAATTTTCTTGTTCTGTGAAAAATAGGCTACCGGTTTAAGTTTAATTGACAACAAGATATTAAGTAAGCCATTACTATTTTCAGAGTTTATCACACAAGATTTTACTCTCCAAAAATAAAAGTCTAATCTATATTATTGTGAAATGTTGTGGAATCGGCTATTCAACTAATAAGGGGCCCCGCAGCGGCTCAGTGGTAGTCCATGTGGCCCTGACGTTTTGTTTTTGATAATGCCTTACGACGTTAGTTTTTGCCCATCAGAAAATTACTAAAAAACTATCGTCTGAGCCCCTTGGACTAGCTCAGTGGTAGCAAGTGCGCCTACTATAATGAACCTGCTAGTGCTTCGATTTACCGTTCACAGGATCGAGTCCACCTGTCGACCATCAGATATATGAGCGAGTCACATGCTGTGGCTCCCGAAATCGCGGGGTGGTTTTACAAGGTTCCTTCCTGGTTTTCCACCGTTATATGGCTGTGCACAGTGTAAAGTGGACAATCCGTCGTAATATAAGTGAAATAGTACCCTTGACTACGTTAAACATGAAACAAACTTACATGTAACTAATAAGAACTGATGAGAATGCGTGTGTCAGTAAAGGATATGGTAGATGCGAATACGTACCTCATTGAAATGTATATATATATAACTTGTTTAAGTGGCATTTAGAAGCTGTAGCAGTAACATAACACAATTCTATGGATTTCAACTTCTGTATTATTGCTCCACAATAATACAGAAGTTGAAACCCATAGAATTGTGTTATGTTATATATATATAGTAAATAAAGTTACGACCTTGTTCTTCATTGGATTGATAAAATTTGTTGAGTCAAAATCAGTAGCAAAATGCAAATTTAGACGAATTCCACAAAAAACTTGGGAAACCTATAAATTGGTCCTCCTTTAGAAAATAAGTTTGCATAACCGTTTGGAAGACCCTGGTCAGTCTGTTCTCCCCAACAGCACAGGCCTTCTTTGGTGTTTACATTCTACTGGACACAGCTGTCAAATTATTGCCAGTTGAAAAATGACACATAGCCTGAGTGTCATTAGGAAATCAACACCATCCCTTTTAAAATCATTTTAATTGCAAAACCAACGACAATGTTGTGTTTCTTACAGTAAATTCCAGTTCATTGAAAGGATTTGACTAACTCAGTTTGTTAGGTACAGCTGGGATTACAATATATATATATATATATATATGTATATTGTAATCCCAGGTTACAGGCTGACAGTATTTCTCTGGATAAGCTCTGTACACGCCTATTGAAAATGGCCCTCTCAGTCTGGCTCAGGGCAATGACTTTGTACCATACAGGTAGAATGCTGTAGGAAGATGAAGTTTGCAACACAGCAAAGTATTCTACAGTTTATGGCTGTCTAGTGTAGTTTGGATAGCCACTGTCGTATAAATAATAAACCTGTTAAATTATGGCTCATATTTTAGCTTGCTTTTGGGCAAGGTTTGAATGGCAACAGTCTTCCTTTTTGACATGTCCTTTTTCATATCTTATGTATTGACTGATTTAAGCTGATTATAAAAAAATATATAATCAGAAAATAAAAAATCTTTTCTCTGTACTCCAGTTTGACTGAACACATCAGACCTGAAATATGTGTGACAACCATCAGTAATGCACTGACATCAGTACTAATATGTCAGGGTCTGATCCAGATCAACACATGGGCGCGCCTTCAATTACACTATAGGCAAATATAGGCCAGGGTAGAGGAGCTACCTAGGTCTGTCATGCAAATGGATAGAATGAACAGTTTTTTCCCATTGGCTAATTATTTTTTGATGTTTCGAGCAAGAACGGCTAAATATGCATAGTTTTTATGGAAATCTGGAAGAAAGATATATTCCACTTTAAAAAAAGGTCAAGCGGGGAGCCCCAACTCCATAGTAAACAAGTTGAAATTTGCCTGCATCAGGCTTAGGCTGTACAATGTAACATGTATATGATTAGATAATCTATTATAATATTGTCATACATATATGCACCATTGAAATGCCTTTTAAAATAAGTCCTCTATTATGCATAATTTCAGATAGATTACCTGGAATGAATGATGATCTAGCCCATTATTAACCATGGCAGATGATGATGACTTTGAGGATTTTGGGGGATTTGAGGTAAAAATGTATTCCAGAAAACCAATAATTAAAACAAATCGTTTTTATGGATTACAAGTTATAAAGTCAAAATATAAAGTCACAAAATTACTATAGTTTCACAATAGATTTTTTGGACTACTTAAAACTGTTAAAATATTTAAGTTAGAGGCGGTAGACCCTCCCTATTCCTCAAGGAATCGGGTCGGTGGATCTGGTTCAGTGTTAAGCATATATGACTACTGATCCTCCTTAAATGTTGTCTAACATTTTCAAGTCCCAAAGTCGACCTTACTAGATATATGAAGGAGTCCAATAAGGTGACAACATTTTACTGAACTCGTGATACAGATAGGGTTGATAAGTGAAATACCCTTGAGTACAACATTAAACACCAATCAAACAAACAAACAAACAAACAATCGTGATAGGGTTGAGAATGGCAAGATTTTATTCCTGGTTATCAACTGTATTTAAGTAATGCAGACTGACAGGTTGGATCAGTTTAGTGTGACATTGAATCCCCAAAAAACAAAACAAACAAAAAATTAATAAATACAGAAGATCAATTCTAAATCCATAACGAAAAAGTCACAGTATTTCAATATTTATATTGGCCTGTGGCCGTGGCTCAGTGGTAGCGATTGCGCTTCTTAAACTGAACATGCTTCGATTTACCGTTCACGGGTTCAAGTCCGCCTTTCGACCATCAGGTATATGAGCAAGTTACATGTTGTGGCTCCGGGTTTCCACCGTAATAAGGCTGTGTACAGTGTGACGTGGACAATCCGTCATCATTGTAAGTGAAACACCCCTGATTACGACGTTAAACACCAATCGAACAAACAATCAATATTTTCATTGGTTTTGTTTTATGTTTCAATCATGGATATCTGTTTATATTGCCATGCCCTGTTTTGTAACCCATCTGTTTTTATAATCTTCTCATAATACAAATGTGTAATTTATCCCTTGAAAACATGAAATTTGGTTGATTCCTTTTTCACATTAAAGTTTTGAAAGAAATAAAGTTACAACATGAAATGTAATTTTGGAGAAAAAAAATCGTTATTAAGTAAACATGAATTGCCATTGACTCAACTATGGGGCTACCTGTTGATGGGCTGTCAGAGTAGATCCAGATTTCCACTGTTGTATGTACCCTAAATCAACTCAATTTTCACCCATTAAATTATTACTTCGGACACTATTTTAAAGATTTAGTTATTGTTTCTCACTGGCAGATGGTATTGGCGGGCGGTTGGTGGCAGCATCATATTGCCCAGGTGCTCTCAGAGCTAAAGGGGAACAGGAAGCTGATCTGTTTGTGGTGTCTGTGATGCGTCCTGTTGTCGTCATCCTGTATTTGTCCCGTCCTGTCTTTGTTTGTTGCCAGTGGTGTTGAGATTTCCTTCACCCATTGGGCTGGCACATCGTCCTATAAGTGAAATACCCTTGAGTACGACGTTAAACAATCAAACAAACAAACAACGTTAAACCCCAATCAAACAATCAAACAAACAAACAAACCCAATCAGATGACAAACATTTCAGATAGAAAGCATCAGCATCAGAAGATGTAAATTTTTTTGTTTGGGTGATATAATACTTCCACAACTGTCCCAAAAATACCCTGTACAAAATTTAAGTTTGTTTGAAATTTCAGTATTAAAATGGTTGATAGTTGTTGAAATACTTACATGTACATGTATTTATGAGCTTACATTTGTTATTGTAGGCTGCTGAACCGAGTGACACAGTAGTTACAGCATCAGTACCTGCCGTTCCTTCTCCATGGGCTGTCTTTACACCAGGTAGAGTCAACAATGATTTAACATTCAACTTAAATGTAAATCACCCATGAGTCAGCAATGATTTAACATTCAACTTACATGTAAATCACCCATGAGTCAACAATGATTTAACATTCAACTCACATGTAAATCACCCATGAGTCAACAATGATTTAACATTCAACTTAAATGTAAATCACCCATGAGTCAACAATGATTTAACATTCAACTTACATGTAAATCACCCATGAGTCAACAATGATTTAACATTCAACTTACATGTAAATCACCCATGAGTCAACACTGATTCAACATTCAACTTAAATCCCCATGAGTGGTCCACCAGGGGTTCAATTATCATGAAAGGGATATCATCTGTTGAAAGCTTTGCTCTGATAATGCCGATTTAGACTTTGTTACAAAATCATCGGCAAAACATGTCACATCTTGTACTGTGTGAATTGGGCTTACCCCTAGTTCCTGGGCTGTATTAATGTTCAAATGATAATATGTGCACTTGCTGCTACTAAAAAGTCCACTTAAGATCATATTTTCATAAAACCTGTAGACTTTTTGTTAATAATACATGGCATCAAACAGACAATAGAAAAAATGTAGTTCGTTATCTGTGAAACTTTGTGTATATGTAAAGGGTATGTATGTTTGCATGTAGCATATCATTTAGCCCAGCTCAGTGTACTTATGTCTGTTTGTTTGCCATACTCAAGGTTATTTCACTGAAGGAAGCCATACTTGACACCAATGGAAGCAAACAAAGACAAGACAGAACAAATAGTTGACAGTCACAGTATTTGACACAAAGCCACCACAAACAGATCGGCTTCATGTTGCCCCTGGGCCAGATTTATTGTGACCTTAGCTGGGGTGGGAAATAGTCAATTAGTTCAAACTAATTTGAAGCCTGATGGAGTACAAGCTAACACAGACACCATCAAAAAGGCCGCAACATCTCACAAGCTGTTGGGTTATCTTAGCTGTCAGTGAGGTTATTTTTCACATTTTCACAACATATGCCCAATTTACATCTACAATCTTTAATGTCATTCGATTTATGTTTCCTCCTCAGTCATGGGATTGTTTTTAAAACCAAATGTGGAGACTTCAGTCTGTATTTCAGCTGATTGTACAAATTTATATATTCAGTCTTCAGCTAGACTACATTCTATTATAATTTTTATGAATCCCCATATGTTTCTGGTTTTCATAGAGACTAACTTGGTTAATCAATGGAAACTAAGACAAAATGTTTAGATGAATTTCAGCTTCTAGAATAGATTTTTTTTTAAATTACATTTTGCGCCATTCTAATTGTTTGTGTTATTTTGTCTTGGATTATGTTACAGCTCCATCTGGTGCCGGAGACCAAACCAACACAACAGCAACTATAACCAAACCACAGATTCCTCAAGACATTGTTCAGTCTGACAGAGGACAAGGGGACAGTGCAGGGGTCCCAGCTATTGACAGTGAAAATCCTGAAAGTTTTCCGGTACAAGTTTGTATTGTTTAGTAGATATATATCTTGCATAAAATGTGTTTATTTCATATTAATGCCAATTAGAAATCCTTATACATGTATACTGTAACTGGGTGAGTTTTCAGGGTGGGAGATGGTGATCCACTCTCTATTTTCCACACAGGAAATAGTCTCTTTTAATACTGACATTAAACACAACACAAATGAATATATATTGTTGTCAATTCTTTGCACATGTCCACTCAAAAAGAAAACGGCACGCGGCCTTTGCTCAGTGGTAGCGAGTGCGCTTCCTGAACTGAACATGCTTCAGTTTACTGTTCACGGGTTCGAGTCCGCCTTTCGACCATCAGGTATATGAGCGGGTCACATGTTGTGGCTCCGGCAATCGCGGGGGTGGTTTAAGAGGTTTCTTCCCGGTTTTTGACCGTAATAAGGCTGTGTACAGTGTAAAGTGGACAATCTGTCGTCATATAAGTGAAATACCTTTGATTACGACGTTAAACACCAATCACACAAACAAACAAACAAAAAGAAGACCATGAATGACCTTTAGTTAATCATCAAATTATTTCTTGTCCTGAAATAATTGTCAATTGCTCATCTTTAATGGATTTAAATTTAATTCATGATAATTGACAAATATACTTTTTGTAGGTAAGCCCAGGCATCCATGATCAAATCGAAGATGCTGTCCACGAAATTGAATCTCAAGACGATGACCTGTCTCAAAAGCTAGCAGAGGAGAAGAGTGCTGCTGACAAGTGGCTGGAAAATTTAGACTTTCCAGCAGCAACATCTGCTGAAGTGAACAATGAAGATGTTCATACAGGAGCCGTGCTCACATCTTCAGACGAAAATTTGAACAAAGAACAACAAGAAGCTTCAAAGGAAGAGAAAAACAAATTAGAGCAGGTAACTGTTCCGACAAATTGTTTTTTTATTTTAAGTTAAAATTCTCCTTTTCTAAAAATATTAAAAAAAGTATTAAGTTACATGTTTGGTTTTGCTTTTGGAACGTAGGAGTTAACTGTTCTCAGAGAGAGTCGAATCTCCATGGAAACTGATCTGGAGAAAACCAAGCAGGAATTAAAGTCTCAAAAAGATAAATATGAACAATTACAAGTAAGTATATCTGGTTCAAGAATAAGCTTAAATATTTTATTGAATGTACTGCTATGGCAGAATTTTCGTTTTTTTGGAATAACACTTTCTTAGTTTGAACAGATTCTAGGTCAGATATTTTTTAGATTGAACCCACGACCCTCAGAGTTCGGCAACGAATGGCCAGCAGTAGACGAGTTAACCACTGACCTTCCACGGTTTCAACCTGCACAAATTTCTGAAGTAGAATCTGTTCAAACTAAGAAAGTGTTATCCCAAAATAATGAAAATTCTGTTAATCTTCACTTTTTAAAAGACACAAAAATTATCATGTACTGCTATGAGTTAGGCAGCGTGCCTCCAAAGTTTGCAATTAGTGTGTTAGCCTACTAATCTTACTCCAATGTGCCACAGGTTCCAATCCACCTGTCCCTGTATGAGGTGTATGAGTGAGTCTCCTAATGTGACTCAGGCAATCACAGGGCTTCCCAGAGTTCTCCAGAGAAAAAAGGGGGCTATCCATTTACATGAAATACGCTTGAGTATGTAGGACGTTAAACCCCAATTAAACAAAAACACAAATGGTTGAAGATGATGCTCCTCAACTGCTATTAAATTATAATTTAGAGAAACTCAAATAGGTAAAAAAGACGTGTGAAACTCACAAGTACATGGGCTCCAAGAGTCTGATATTAACTGATGTGGTTTTATTCCCAGACAAAACACTCAGCTGATCTAGAAACAATGAGAAACTCAGGGATGGATGCATTAGCTGTGATTGTAGAGGAATATAAGGTTTGTCATTACCTACATTTTTCATACCTTTAGAATAAATTTGTTAGGTTTTTTCCTAAATCTTACTGCATGTGGTACTAGCTACATTTTACTTTTTAATTTTATTTACTTTTTTTCTTCTAAATCTTCCTGTATATGTTGAACAGGCTAAATTTTGTTTTGTTTTATTTTTTTCAATTGTTTTTTCTAAATCTTATTGTAGATATTACACTAATTAACAATCCATTTAGAGCTTAATACAGTGAGAATCGGCAATTCAATTAGAACTTTTTTTGATCACTTCATAAACATTTTGAATACAATCTAGGCAAATAATGTGATGTTTTTATTTATTTAATTTAATTAGGAGTTGTGTAAAGTAACTGTGATAGAGCAAAAGCTTGCTTGTGAACAACAGACGAAGAACAAACTACAGGCAATGACTGAACAGTGTGAAAAAGTAATGGAAGAACTGGTAAAATTGTAATTCTGATTGACTGTTTATAATCTAATATTACCAACTAAACTGTTAACCGAGTAAGATTGTCACAAGTTTGCATTATTTGAAGAGGAATGGCTTGACCCCTATTGGAATGAGTTAACAGTGAGTTATAGAGATATGGTTTTTAAAAAATGTGGGAGGGATTTTGGCAGATGACACTGCAGAATTTTTTTAGTATCAATCAGAATATGAGGTTAAACTCCATTTAATCAAACAAACAATCAAACACAGAACTGAAACTGGACCTTTTGTTTCTGTACCAGCTGTCAATGTTTGTCGGTGATGATGCAAATATGAATCCTCCATACTGTTGTAAAATTTTTAGAAATTTAACAAAATACTGTCCAGCAAGGATTAAAATTCAGTAGTGTCCAAATTTGAGTCCCATTAATTCACCTCGGCGGGTGATTCCCTAAGCCGGATCAGATATTCAGATATGGTGACTGCACAGGGGAAAAGCTAAAGGACCCCCCCCCCCCCCCCCTCCCTCTCCCCTCAATTCCAGTCTAGCTTTACTTAATTACCTTCAGAAAGACAATGGGGAGTACCTGGGAGTATAGATTGATTACTCCCCGATATAACCCAAGGGTTTTTATTAGTACATTCCTACTCTTCTGCTGGCAATCTATGGCTATACAGGCACACTGGGGAGCAGCTGGGTGATTGCTGCTGTTATAATCCATGGCAAGCCTCATACATTCCTCTAAAGATAGAAAGAGAGAAGCACTGCCCAGTTACAACATCAGGCTAGCCACATTACCATATCTCACAAGACATTCTGACCAGGCATTAAGCAGCAAGGGCATAGACAGAGGGTGTCCATCTCTCATTTGTCTCACTGAATTGAACAATTGCCTCTTTTGGACACCCTGTTAAAGAATCATTAAAATGCAGGACATAGGGAAAGTGTGAAGATTGGAAACTGAATTATTTAAAATTCAGTCTGACTAGGTCGCTGTTAAGCAGTCTGACTTTTGAGAATTAGTGTACATTCCCCTTATGTAAGTGAGCTAACATGTTACCTGTCTATAGGCTACCATAGTATTTCACACCACTTCTGTCCCCCAATTCAATTCCAGCAGATTACCCTATAACTTCTATAAGTTGGGACACTCTAATTTTGGGACAGTCCACAGAAATAAGATCTAAGACCCCCTATGGTAAAGCCTATTTATCCGTCCCAGCTGCTAGAAGTTAAAGGTACA
>JARFOD010148830.1:0-12625 GCA_031763545.1 Mopalia muscosa | reverse complement strand
CCCCCCCTCCCCCCCTAGGAATGTTTTGGAGAATTTTCATCTTTATAACTTTTCGAGTTAATCAGAAACAGTAAGAATGTTATCTTGTCCCGGAAGTGGAAGGAATCACATGAAATATGGCAGATCTCATGATGTGGCTTACAAGTCCCATGGGACTATATTATTTCCGATTAACATACATACATACAAAATATACTTGGGATGTAGTTAATTTTCGATTTAAAGCAAAATGGTTATATAAAATACATTAGGACGCACATTGACAAGTGTCGCCTACACCGTTTTCCAATGACTCAATGCTGAAAATATGCAAGTACCTTCTCATCCAAATCCAATCCACACTATATGTTTTATTGTATAGAGAAAGACTCTTGCTTGCCCCCAACGGGATTCAAACTCGGGACTTTGGCTAGCAGGGTAAGTTTGACCACTTCCAATCCACGATATTTATATGCTTGACCACGTGAAAGCTATTACTGCATGACCGCTTGATTTGAATTCTGACATTTCTGGTTGTGTTTTGTCTGACTGAGATCTAACGGGAATTCGGCATACAAATAACATTCATCTGTATTGAAGTCCGGGGGTAGGAATTATCAGAGGTTTCAGTTTGTTAGCTTCTTAGTTTAAAGGCGTTAGTTGCAGATTGCCTGGTGCTCTCCTAACTATTATTACACGGAAGTCCTTGTGAAATCGGTAAATAGGCTTCCGCCGGCAAACAAACTACACTTCTTTCAAGCATATAACCATACACCTATAACGACGGAACTTGGTGATTGTAAATGTTCAATATCTTGTGGCAGTTATATCACGGATTTAAATATATTGTTTGGTCTTTTATGTTATACTAGTTTTAACATTAAGTTGCATAAAGTGTACATTTATTAAAGAGCAAGTACATAAAATAATAAAACGAGCATTTGCATATAGTGTCTGCAGTGTGTAAATAGTATTCGTAGTCGCCTTACAGCTATCTTGGTAACCCATATATGGTGGACTTCTCAAACCATATCGTGTCCCTTTCTGCCATTCAAGACTAGTATTCAATAAGTGTTTATGATAATCGCCATAAAAAACAGTACGGCTCTTTATTATTCTTAAAATATGTATTTAAAGCGATGTTAAAGAAAATTTATTGACTGATATTCAATGTTATTAAGTCAGAAACTTCATATTAACATATTACCTTTTTTAAGTAAGGCCTGACTAATCTACATACCCGTAATCCAACGTTTGTATTGTGTTGATCCACTTCCGCCCGGACGTCTTTTCCGGACTTTCTGGCACGCCCCAGGAATCGTCTGGTGAATTTTAATCCGTAGCGGATATTGTCCCCACATCCTCCCCACCACCAGGTGGAGCGGTGTGTCTTATTTCGCGACTCGTCACACGTACAACGATCTAAACGCTGTAAACTACAAGCACGTGCAAAAGCGTGAACCAAACCCGCTGACGTCATAGCGTAAAGGAATGACGTCTCTTTGAAACCTGGAAAAACAAAGAAACAAAACATAACTCTCAAAATCGACAAAATTAATGACAACTAAAATGAACTTTATACACTTATGCAAAAATCGCCAGGTAGGATAAATAGGTAGTACTAGGTGATGACTTACATTGCGCGATTTTACTATCGGCTCACTGTCAAAGAGCCCGCTGATCGGGGGCTATTCCTGTGGTAAAAGAGTCCTTTTCTTTTTATTTTGCTTCTTTTTTTTTTTTTTTTTTCTTTTTTTTTTTTTTTGAGGTGGGGATTTGGGGCAATATTTTTATTTTTAAATGGTTAATAAGAAGTTTTTGCCAGTTGTCAATTTAAATTATTTTTATTTACTGACATATTTAATCGCCCAACTCTATCATTGCATCGACATAATTTCGTGTATAAGGTTATAGCAAAACAACCAGAAACACGTACAGACAGTCTATTAGTATTAGGTTTTAAAACATATCTGTCATTATAGCGTAAAAACAATACCAGGGGTGTTTGTATTTGTCACACGGCACGCGACAATCGCGAGGCAGCTAAGGTCAAATGTCAAGGTCATTTCTTGATTGCTGTGTTTGTCTGTCTCCACTGTTGCTCTGAAACAGTTTCACCAAAACAAAAACATATGCAGGTCATCGTCCGCTTTGAATACCAACAGACCGGTTTTTATTTACCCGACCATTTGACCCGCCAGACTAAATAGCTATAGCTTTTGTATCTGTGTTTATGTAGTCAGTGAATCTGTTACGGCAGTCCATTTGGAATTATAATGTTTTTTTTGTTGCTTTGGGTTGTTTAACCCTACCAGTTAATACTAGGTGTTTTTTGTTCGGTTTGCTTGTTATTTTTCAAATGTAGGCCTACTTCAGGTCATTTCACTTACTGTGATACTTTATTGACAGTGGGTAACACATACCCCAGAGATAATAGAGGTTTGCTCCATTATTGCAACCAATACAATAATATAGTAAATAAGCTGACTAGTAAGCTGGTCCAACGGTAAGGCTATATTTTGAACAAATAAACTAATAAGTCCAGTCAAATCACCTTTTCCTACTTAGTTTAGGAGCGGCTTTTTCCTTCAAAGAGTCAAAGAGTAAAAGTTATGGTGTTTATCACCGTATAGGTGCAATATACAATAGCGCCATATGTTTTGGGAAACTTGGTGAAATACAACCTCCATATAGTATTTACCCCAAAACAAAACGAAGTTTGAAGTTAATAGCTGAGTTTGACTAATGGCCATATCGGTTTGCCGAATTAGGTGAAATGCAATAAGGTCTGTTTCGTCCAAGTTTGAAATAAATCTGTTAGTTCGTAAATCTTGAGTTCACAATGTTAATATTGACAAATTGTGCATGGTGGCCATTTTGTTTTATAGGATGTGGTTATATCCATACCGGCTCGTCATCTTAAGGCGATGGAAACCAAGTACAATTTTCAAGCGATAGTCATATTGCTCATCGATCCACTCCGTTGATGAATGTAGTCACTTTCCATCAGCAAAATGAATAAAATAGCAATGGCCTTATTATTTATTTTACATTTTGTGAAATAGGAAGTAAATAACATATGCTAATATATTGATATGATTTTATTATGAGGAGGACAATGCTGATTAAGCAAATAGGAGCCTTACTTTCTCAATACTTTCTTTTAAACACATATAATAAGTTCTGTATAGTTTGAAAGAATATATGCTGTTTTTGCTGTTGTTGTTGTTGTTGTTGTTGTTGTTGTTGTTCGAAAGCACAACAACTCCTCTCCTAACAGCCGGAATGTTGAGCAGTTTGTTAACATGTGCTATGTTAGTGTCGAGCTCTAAATAGCTCATTCCCGACATAGGGTTTTCTCCGATGATGAATGCTTCGATCAAAATTCATTTAAATGTCTCTCTTTCCGCTTCCATCTATATACCAAAACAACAGACGCCAACCAATTGTTCTTTGCGGAACACTTGGAAATGACAACTCTCCCCTACCGGATATGGAAATGGTAAGGCTGCAAGTTATTTCCGGAATTCCCAGAATTCCATATCGCGCATTTCTCTCCTTATCAGCCCACATGATCAACACATGGCATGACTTCCAACACTTGCTTGCAGTTTTATTATACTACACATGTAAAGCCTGTCAGTGTTAAAAACAGATTTGGCTATTTGACGTCGAATAAATATCTAACAAAGACTTCGACAAAACGCATTAAGTAATTCCTGTCAAATTTTCCAAAATACCGTAGCAATGTTCATTTAACAAAAAATAAACTAAGTAAAATAGAATTTACTGACTCCAGTATATAGGGTTATCTTCAGCAAACTTCCATTAGAGTATTATAGTAAATAGATATTTCAACATCCCGGAAATATCTTGAAAAAGACACTTAGCATGGTTTCTCGTGTCAAATTATATCAACTGTTTTCCATTCAACTTGCTGCCACGGAATCCATTAAACATCGAGGTGTGAATAGAGCATGACACAACCTGCCAAGGTTCCGACCTAATAGAAGATAACGCTGAACATCTGGAAGTCAATGGTAGTGTCTAAGAAACCACCTTACGGTTCTCATCACAGATACCTTGGCTATATGATTGTATTTACCCATAGTACATCTTTACTGTTACCAACTACAATGCGTTTGCTCTAATACTAAATAACGATTAGCACGTGTCGAATGCCACAACACCCCCGCTTACACTATTCGTTTTGAAACAAAGTAGATAATAAAATGCTTTGAATGCCAAATCGACCATTTCAGGCTGAGTGCCATGCTCCAACTCCCTAACGTAGTGTTGGTTTAAAAACTAGCTAAGGCAGGTTGGAGGGAGCTTCCTGTTGCCCTGGTGCTCTCAGAGGAGAACAGCAAGCCAATTTGTTTGTGAAGTCTGTATTGCGTCTTGTGATTTTCATGTATTTGTCCCGACCTTCCTTTGCTTGTTGCTATGGTGCTTCGAGGGTGGTTTCCTTCACCCATAGGCTGGCAAGCCGTCACGTTAGTGAATTGATTCAAGAACGGCGTTTAACTCCAATCAGTCATACAAAATTACAACTAGCTTGAGTCAAAATGATTAAAGGCTCTCAAATTTCACTATTTTAAATTTGAATCAGCCCTCGGGCTCATGTTAAAAAAAGCTACTTTAGTGCATGTATTTCTTAAAGCTAATCAAAATTTTGTAAATTTTTAAACTTAACTTTAGATAAATAGACTTAATCTTTCTTGGCCTTTTGTGATGCTATATGCTAGATTACCAGTGACTTTTTAATATAGGAAAATTTGTTATTTTACATCTACATTGTTGATACAAAATCAAAGGATGAACTGGACTAAACTTGAATCAACTTCAAGAAAATACCTTAGCAGCTTTATGAATGAGGGCTCATTCTCCAACACCGACTCAATTTGAAATATTATGAAATATTACATTGCAATGATAAAGATACAGGTTTTTTCTATTGTTTGGAGAAACTGTGCGTGGTTCAGTTTAGACTGGCTTTTGACACCTTTGTTCGAAAATGCATTAGCTTGAATGCATTGCTGTACAATTGAGTTTCTCTGTATTTTGATACCAAGAAGCCTGGGGTATCTATTGAACAACCTTAAAATCCCTTTCAGGACAAAATGTATTCGTGATTTGAAATTCTGTGCAGGCATATTGTTTAGGAAGTGTCCCAGTGTCGCCTTAGTCCTTTTCGTGTTTTTTTTTTTATTTAAAAAAAATATATATATTTTTTAAATATATATATTTTTTTTTTACCTATCACTCTCTCTAGTTGTTCTGTGATATTAACACTATATCGGTTTTCAAATGGATTGATTGGTTGATATGTCGAAACTGATTAATCGAGTGATTTGCCGATTAACCGACCGATCCAATGACCGGCTGATTGAAAATAAAAAATGAGGGTTGAATTCCCTAAAATGGTTTTGGAGTGGTTTCCCTTGATCAGTGTGGGATTTCCAACACTCAAACATAGTCCGCCATCGTGTGAGCCGAACCACTTTCCGGTTGGCGTTGAACACCAAACAGCTAGAACATGTCAGCCGAAGACATACGGCAGGTTAAAATTCAAACAATTTTGCCGACATGACTGACATTTTGTCGAATCTGATGCTTAGTTTTCCGCAGTTAGTAGAAATTTTTTGGCAGCATGTCATTTCTAAACGGTACATTGACTTCCAAGTGGACTTACCATTGATTACACTCGCTGTAAATTCCGATAACAAGTTACTCGAACAGAAGGCTCGCGATGGCGAATATATTTTTTCACTGGTTACACGCTTAGAGGGGTTTTAAACGAGAAATTGTAATCAGTGCCCCTCTACAAAGTACTAACCCGAAGCGCACATAAACAGGAAGATATATATATAAAGGCCATGCAATTAATTACTCACGTTCGCTTCTAAACGTCCGGTATACGGTTGGGTCTACATTTTGAATGAGGGCCTAACAGAACGGTAGGGGACGGTTTTTTTTTTTTTTTTTTTTTTTTACTTCGTCAAGTCACGTGGGTCACATCTCGAGATTTAAAGTTTTGGATTTTTATATACCTTTTAGTGCAGCCCGATTTTGAATCTTTAGAAAATAGTTTACGAAGGGTGGAGGTGAAGGTGATTTGAGCTCCATGAATCTGGTATATATCTGTTTGTTTGTTTGATTAGGATTTAACGCCTTTCTTAAAGTTATTCCACTCCACTCCACTCCTCGCGATGGGGATTTATGCGAGGTTTTGTCTCGGTTTTCCACCGTTTTTAGCTAAGCCGTTTTAAATTAATAATGTCGTTATATAAGTGAAATACGCTTGAGTGTGACGTTAAACCGCATGCAAAAAAATAAGCAAAGCGACATTTGCTTCAGAGCCTTGGTAAAAGTTATGACGGAAGGACGTGCTTTCGGGAGCCACCATTATGCACCCTATGCAATTAAAACACGGCCAGTCATTCATTTCACGAACCTTTGAATTTGCCTACATTATATAAACTCAGAGTTTGTAAGACATTAATTACTTGGTAAGTTAGAAATAAATAACATTTTATGTTAGCTGTAACAAATCTTCGCTTATAAAGGTTTCATTTTAACATCTTTTTTGTATCCATAATGACATAACTGAAGAATCCCGGAAATAAACACTACGTTTATATATAGCCAAGTAGGTACGTGCTCGACATGTAAACTCAATCCTAATCTTGAACTAGAGCACCCGACATATCTAAAGGAATTTAATTGAATTATCTCTAATATAAGCGTGAAGTGGGAAAATGCCTTTTAAGAATTCATAAGGGCCTCGCTGAAGCCCTGCTTTGCTATCTTTGGACATTATCGCGCAGAAATCGCGACAGAAATGTCCTCCGCGATGACAGACCGCGTAAATATTTGTTTTCGCGATATACTGTTCCGCGCACTCTCCTCTTGCACAGCTCATAAGACGACTAGGCAACAGATCTCGCTAACTACACCGATTCTGTTCGCAAAACTTTATACGCAATCTGTATGTGTCATCGAAAAAACTTTACCATTTTTAAGTACACACAGTTTCCTATACTCTCGCTTCTATTATAAAAACAACCCTTCGACGGATTGTTGTATCCTGGCAATTTACATATTTATTTTAAGTGTGGCCATCGTATAAATTGGCCTCAATGAAGAAA
Organism: Mopalia muscosa; assembly: GCA_031763545.1. Taxonomy (NCBI): domain Eukaryota; kingdom Metazoa; phylum Mollusca; class Polyplacophora; order Chitonida; family Mopaliidae; genus Mopalia; species Mopalia muscosa. Next base: position 5,495 of record JARFOD010148830.1, on the reverse strand, counting down.
CATCACAAGCGTTAAACTAGCTTGTATTCGCCCGGTCTCTAACCGTTATAAACCAAATCACTAAAACAGTCGGTCTTATTATAAGGCAAATAAATAAACACGTAGTTTGAATAATCGGTGTCTTAGCTTAGATTGTAGGAATTTAAATGAGAATATACAGTATAAAGTTTCAAGTTGGCTTTGCCTGAAATTATTTCCGCTTGGATGAAAACTCTTTTTAAAGATGACTAAACATTAGCATTGCTGATCTTTAAATTGTAATAATTTTGAAGGCAAAATATATTTCCATAATTATACTCAATGCTTGAAATTGTAATAATTTTGAAGGTAAAATATTTTTCATAATTATACTGAATGCTTGAGTATTTGGTTTGTTTAGGTCTGTTTCATACTGACGCCAAATTCATATTTTTCCCCTTTTATTTTATTTTATTTATTTATTTTTATTTTTATTTTTTATTTTATTTTTTTTCTTTTCTTTCCTTTTTTTCTCTCTTATTTTTTGCATTTGAAGCGCGACAGTCCTCTGACAACTTTTGCTATGTTCTATTTTAAATTAGCCAACAGTTAAATTTGGACGACTCGTTAATTGTCCCATTACTACATAGCAGTACGAGCAAGCTGTTTTCTCATCAAATTTATTTCCAGCTTATTAGGAGAAAATGGAACAGCTTTAGGAGCAGGGACATTTTATACTATCTTTATAGGTGGTACCTCCACCTCGATCCGTCAAATATCAAACTATTTGAAAGTTAGTAGCCAGTCTAATCCACACGAAAGGTATGATTATTAATCTGGTTTTTATGGATATCAACTTTTTTAATCAAGCTGGTATAAAGAAGGGCCTAGGTATTATGGATCTCAACTTTTCTAATCAAGCTGGTATAAAGAAGGGCCTAGGTATTATGGATCTCAACTTTTTTAATCAAGCTGGTATAAAGAAGGGCCTAGGTATTATGGATCTCAACTTTTTTAATCAAGCTGGTATAAAGTTGGTAATCAAGTTAGGTTGATTTAAAGAAGGACCTGGGTTTTATGGATATCAACTTTATTTAATGTTGCTGGTAATCAAGTATTCAAGCTTATATTAAGAATGACATAGGTGTTATGTACATCAATATTATCTTATGTTGTTGAAAATCAAGTAATCCAGCTGGTTTTAAGAATGACATAGGTGTTATGGATTTCAACTTTATCTAATGATGTTGGTAATCAAGTATCAAACTGGTATAAAGATGGAAGACCTGGGTTCTATGGATATCAACTTTATCTAATGTTATGGACATTAACATTTTCTAAATGTTGTTGGTAATTAAGGCATTAAGAAGTATACAAAAAACCCTATGTTTTATGTATATTAACTTTATCCAATGTTGTTGGTAATGAAGCCATCAAGTTGGTATCAAGAAGAAGGACACATGGTGGTGTAACTGCCCAGTGGGTGGAGGAAACCACCCCTGACACCACTAGCAACAAACAAAATCACCACAGGACAAATAGAGGACAATACAAAGACTTCGTAAAAAATATCGAGTTCCTGTTCCTCTTAAGCTCGGAAAGCCTACGTGCAACAGGAAGCTCCCAACAACCACCCGCGTCTATCTTCGGGCCATCCTGACTCTAGCCGGGGGACAATGTAATTACAATCATAAACATTGTTGAGTCCGCAATCTATCAATAAATCAATCAATCGGTCGATCGAATCGTACAATCCACAGGCTCGTCCGTCTGTAGAGTCAAATGATGTGGCTCCGGTAATAGTGCGGGTGCTTTTAATATGGTTTCCTGTCGGTTTTCCACCGCAATTAGACGCGGAACAGTGTGAAGTTGACAATCCGTCGTCATATTCAATGCAAAGTTGAACCCCAATCAAACAAGCTAAGTAGCTAGCAGGTCCACCACAAGAGGCTTTTTTTGAAAATATATGCTCATAATCCCAGTAAAATCACCTTTTCACACTATATTTTTCTTCTAAGAGCCGACGAGTAAAAGTTATGGTGTTTATCACCATTTTGGTGCGATATGCAATGTCGGCCATATTTGTTGTGAAACCTAGTGAAATACAACCACATCTATAGTATTAACAGAAAAAGCCAAGTCTGCAGTTAATATCTGAATTTGAGTGATGGCCATTTTTTTTGCGGAATTAAATGGAATGCAATCCCATCAGTTTCATTACTAGATAAAACTATTCTCAAAGTTTGAAATATATTTAAATTATGCAATGGCTGCCATTTTGTTTTGTGAAATTGGTAGAAATGAAATCTCAATTTATGTCTTAATGATGCATGATGCATTGGCGGCCATTTGGTTGTACGAAATTTGATGAAATTCAATCCCATCTGTTGTTTTAATAAGATGAGACTATATTTCAAGTTTCAAGTTATTCTGTGTTTTTATTACAGAGCTATAGTGTTCACAACATATACAGTAATGAATAATGTAAAATAATGCAATGGCGGCTATCTTTTTTTGGAACTTGGTGAAATTCAGTCTGATCCATATTTCTTACAAACAGGAAGATATTTTCAAAGTTTGAAGTTAATCAATGAATTTGTTTTCTACTTATCATGTTCACAACATCTAAACATGATTATGCTAAAATTATGTAATATTGGCCATTTTGTTTTGGTGAAATGCAATACCATCCATTGTCTTACTAGGAGGAAGCTACAGACCAAGTTTGAAGTTTATCCGTAAATTTATTTTCTACTTATCGTGTTCACAACACATTCAGGCATGATTATGCTAAAATTATGTAATAATGGCCATTTTGTTTAACAGAATTTGGTGAAACACAATACCATCCATCATCTTAACAAGCGGAAGCTATATACCAAGTTTGAAGTTAAAAGATCAATTTGTTTTGAAGTTAGCGTGTTCACAAACATTTGTGATGGACGGACAGACGGACGGACGCCAAGTAGCATTTCAGTCTCACTACTATAGTAGTGGTGGACAATTATACTTTCATGTGAGCTGGTTTCAATGCAATTCATGTTGACTTCATGTATATATTTGAATTTATTTAACCCATCGTTGTTAATAAAACAATATAATTTTGGACTTGTCACTATACTCTACGATGTGAAACTTATCGGCGGAAATTTAATATTCCATGGTTGAGTTACACAAATAGAGCAAAATTTCTAAGCAAAAAAGATGTCACTTTACAAAGAGGTAGAATGGCCACACTGCAGGATGTCAGCATACAAAAAACACAGCTTCAAATTTGAAAAGTTCAATATTGTTAGCCACAGAAAAATGAAATTCATTGGGTTATTATATATTTAGTTCTAAATTTAAAATATTACACAAAGGACCCATGTTAAATATCTCAGTTTTAAGTTACCTTCTCATAACAATTTGTCACAGGTACAGGTTATCATTTTGTCCATAAACAAGTTTTTGTTTGTTTGATTGTTGTTTAATGTCCTACTCGATGCTTTTTCAGTTATATTAGGACGGATTGTTCACTACACACTGTTCCTAGCCTACCTATAGGATTAGTAAGTGCAAACGCTACCTACTAAGCCATAGACACAGGCTATCTCGGATTAAACTTTTTCTTCTTTTGATGAAACAAATTTGCACAGGTACAGGAGCTAAAATAACTCTTGTATTAAAATGCAACCATACTGAGGAGACAGGAGTCCTTACCTGAGTGGGATTCTGGAGATATTTTTAATGCTGTAGTATCTGTTAGATGATGTACCCAGACAGGTGGGTTTCAGAAACATCTCACCTCCTGTATCCAGTAAAATAACAGGACTCTCAGCTGAACTCTCTAATTCTATGTCCTACAAATTGGAATAAATACAGTGGTTCAATTTAAATAAAATTTAATCATTCTGACACACAATATTAAGCACAGCATACTATTTCTCAAGAGATAACAAGCAACCCACGTCTCATTTAATAGCTTCTTTATCAAATGCATGGCAATTGGCAAAAAAATAAATAAATAAATAAACCTTTAATTCAATTTCAATTTTGAACATTTTAAACTGAAGCAGCTTTCTGACAGGCCAAATTAAGCAAATTATACTTTCAAAGCCTCAGACAAAGAACAACAAAAACTTCATGCCTACATAGTATGCGAGTTTTCAGTTATCAAAATACAAAAACAGAATGACAATTAAATTTCTATGCAAAGACCTTAACAATTTTGGCAAGACTTAATTATCTCCATTGTGTACACACACATATATAGTTTAAAAACAGTTTCTGTAGAATAAGGATAAGTCACAAGGCTTTATGATCTATGATCTGCAATATTTTTTTGTATTGTCATAGTTTAATTTTTCACATTAACACTAACTGTTAACTGATATCATTTCACAAAGAGACATCACTGTTATAGTCATCTTAGAACTCAAAACACCCATGTTAAAAGAGACCTAGGGAGAATTATCCCTGTGCTGTAGAGGTAGAGACCCATTCACTTGTCACTCCAGACTGACAGATTTCTATAAATGGTAAAATGACAGGCAGAAATTCTAAATTATAGCTTACGAAAGATAAGAAAATTGAAAATTTGGAGAGGCATACCCTATAACTTCTATAAGTTGGGGCACTCTAATTTTGGGACATTTCACAGAAATAACATGTAAGACCCCCTGTGGTAAAGCCTATTTCTCTGTCCCAACTGCTAGAAGTTATAGGGTAATTTGTCTCTTAAATCAAGAATGTATGTGTATACTGTATGTATGTAAATATTGTGCGAATGTTAATTGTTTTAGTAAAGTTAAATTTAAATGTTTGTATATGTTGTTTATATCAAAAGAAATGTGTGTTTGTGGAAGTTCAATTTTCTTTTTGAAAGTTAGTTTTGTCTGTCTATTTTTACTTGTTTACTTTTTTTGACTATCAATGTTGTACAGTGTTTGCAACCTTGGGTTAAAACAAGAGTAAATTTTTGTTGAAACCAGTACAACATTATACGGCATTTGCATGGTAGTAGCGAAAAATAAAAACTGTTCCAATTGTTTTTCTTACTATTAAGTTCAAAATGATAGAATGATAAAAAATATCATTTCTTTGTTTTAAAATTCATTTCTATTAAATATTGTTTTATTTTTGGTTTAAGTTTAGTTTTAGTATTACTGTGTTTACTTTATTTGTAGCGTATTTACCAATCAGTGTAGTATTTCTCCAATGAGCCCTGAACCACCTCGGATGCCTCAACCAATGGGCCCTCAGTCACCAAACACTGAATATGCTTCGTCTTTTACATGTAACAGGTAAACTTCATCAGAAACCATTAACCATCAAACTCTCACTCCGTTCCATTAAACTTCATCAGAAACCATAAACCAATAGCTATGATCATCTCCATCAAACTTTATCAGAAACCATTAACCATCAAACCACTCCATCAAACTTCATCAGAAACCATAAACCATTAGCTATCATCCACTCCATCAAACTTCATCAGAAACTATAAACCCTTAGCTATCATCCACTCCATCAAACTTCATCAGAAACTATAAACC
>JARFOD010148819.1:0-12625 GCA_031763545.1 Mopalia muscosa | reverse complement strand
CTACATGGTAACGCACAAACGTTCCTTATTATGTACTAATAAATAATACCTCAGCTGCTCTTCCTCTACTACTTACATAAATACGTGAGGGGAGCCATTTTCAAATACTACATAAATACATGAGGGGAGCCAAAATGGCTCCCCACACGTTATTATGTAGTAATTATTTACTACATCGTAACGTACAAACCTTCCTTATTCTTTAATAATAAATACGCGCTCTGTTGGCCTTTCTATACTACTTATGTAAAATGCTTGTTATTGTTTCCAATTTATGTAGTAAGTTACAAACATGATTTTTTTCAGTACACATTCTAAGAATTAGATTCAGACAATAAAATGGAAATCTGTAGACATTTAACATCAATGTGTTGTTTTAACGTATATATATCTATATGTTGATAAATTGTGCAATCTACAGGATTTTATTAAACCAAATTTTAGTAATATTTTATATAAAATGACATTAGTTCTTACATTACAGACACAATTTACGGTAATTTATCGATCTAAAAGACAACAATTTCATGTCCCTGTGACAGTGGATCGTGTAGAAAAAAAATGAGATTGTTTATATTTGAGTGAAACTTAAGGTCATTCGATTGTAGTTCACTAGATGAAGTCTTAGTCTTGAAAGTCACAGGTACTGCATGGGTTAGCTCCCTTGAGGATCTATACGCCTTTTTTCTCTATGTCCATGTGGCGCAAGACCACCATTAATTTGCCATAAGCCGTAATGTTAACGTTTGGCCCCATAGCTCCCTCCCAAACTTTCGTTGGGCGAAAACGCCTGGTACATAACTTATTCAGTCCTTTTGGATTTCTGTGTTTTGTGGTGACTGATAAAATTTCGAGTTACAAGCCCTTGAGTGTCATATGAGCTGTCAAGCTACCTTCAGAATGCAAACAATAGCCCAATCAACCATCCAGCAAATAATGATAAATACATCAAAAGTGACCTATTTAGGCTATAATATTACACTCAACAGAACCACTCAATTACTTTACACCAATACCAAATACTCCACCAAAAACAAATTTCCAGGACCAGAACAAATAAAGCAAGACAACACACTACTTCAATTAAGAACTATATTCGAGGAAGACAAAATGCAAGTAAACAATGGTGGTCTTACGCCATGTGTCCGACTTGCTTTGTCATCATTCGGAAAGAAGGTTGTAATATTGTCTTTATATAGAGAATGCGACAACATTACATACAATTAACCTTTTAAAGTTGTACAATCTGCATGTGTTGTCTGTTGATTTAGTATGCTAAAACAGCCCTACTCTAATTTTGCATATCTTTGCCTCTTATTGTATGTATCGTTGTCACAATGTCTATATAAGTCTCATAGACTCTCTGTAATCGAGTTTACAGGATAATAAATCTGTTATAATTGTGGTAAAGTGATATTTGGTAACGTTGAGGAAATATTTCCAGAAAACCTGAAAACACGCCAGCCTTTGTTGTGACCCTTGCAGGTCTCACCAATTTTGATCGTTCCTAACAGTATGGAAGCTACTTCTCAAAAGCCCTCTATTACCCCTCCCCCCCCCCCCACCCCCACCGTCAAACATTTTGGAAACAATTGTTTCTTATAGAAAATGATCTTAATTTTTGGAAAATGCTTGGTTCCAGAATGGCAAATGCCCTAAAAGAGCCAAAAATTGATGTTTTCGGGTGGCCCATGAGTGAAATCCTTGAAAATAACAAATGATCATTTTAGGCATGTCCTGAAGTTTTACCCCTCATCAGCAATAAGTGGATTGCATTAGAACGCCATACATGGCCTGCGGCCGTGGTTCATTGGTAGCAAGTGCGCTTCCCAAACTGAACCTGCTTCGATTTACCGTTCACATACCATTGAGTACGACTTTAAACCCCAAAGAAACAAACAAACTTTTTTGTCCTTCCTCTCGTGCAATCGTGCAAGATCTTCTATATGTAAGCTGGAATGACATGTTCATAGAGCACACCACTGTCACATTTAACATAAGGTGAAATATTGAACATCAGGTACGGCGTTTATAAACTCAGTCAACATTGACAGTTGAAGTTCTAAATTCAGTCACGGGCTGTGAGCTTTAACAATATATATATAAAAAAATATATATATATACAAAAAGATACACGTTTACAGATAAACAGCAGTAACAATAGTTGTCACATTCAGTACTGCAAAATGTAGGCCAGTGTGGGGAATGTTGGCATACATAGTGCAGTGAAGAAGTTAGTCCAATCTAGGCTATAGAATTGTGAAGACAAATTCGATGTTACAGTGATATGCAGTACACCACAATAAGCAGAAGACAGCCATACATATCTACAGTTTTCCGCGTGACTGATTTCCTATGTAGAAATATATTGTTTACATATGTATAACCATACTTTTATTGTCAATTGAATTCCATACATGGAATGGACAAGTGGTCAAGCCGGGACCAATCACATGTTAGGTATTTCAACATACCAGTACCTCACGGCCAATACCCGTGTTAAAGTAGCCGATATTGTGGGTTTTCAACAGTGGGCTATGCTTCCATGTCCCACAGATGAATACATTAACCATAACGTTAAAGGAGCTAACAAGTAACCGGACTTCCGCGTTTTTGTTTTTGGTTTCGTTTTGTTGTTTTTCTTGGCAAAATTCTACTTAAATTTCTGTTTAATAGATTTTTTTTATAAAGCAGAAGGCCGATTAGCAACAAAACACCTCAATAAGCACAATAAGTCATCTCTAAACGCTTAAATGTTACAGCTCAAACCCGTGTGCCCCTAAAGTGTGCTGAAGCAACCAGGCCCCAAAAGCCTCATAGTGTTCAGCAAAACCTGTCTGAAATTGAAATGTTATGCTAGTACATTTTTTAAATAAACGCTCCAGTAGTTTGTTTGTTGTGAGCTAGGCTGCCATTCTTCCTACCCGGAACACTTTATACAACACACTGTGACCTCAACGTTTCTATTCATCCACCATATACAACACGGACATAAAATACAGCCTGTATATGGTTTAAAGGCTTGCACGGGATAAAGACGCAGTATAAGTCGAGAAGCAACGACGCGGAGTCTATGAAAATTTAACCTCTCTTTCACTTACTAGTTTTTACACTAAGATATTGAGACACAAATTTGAGGATGAAGTGTTTCATTGCTGCCTTCGCTGTATTTACAGGTAAGCAGATTCAATTTAACTGTTATTCATTTCATCTTACTGAATCTAAGTTTAAAGTTTGAAGCGGTTGCGCGGCCGGCTTACTTTGGTACTCGCCGATGTAACAGCGTTGATGGTACAACGCATTCGAGTTACATTAACTGAGCAGACTTACATTTTAAAAATCAGTGTCATTGACAGGTTTATGTCGCTTCTGACACAATCCAAATCCCATTTCTTTACAGATATATTCAATAAGTACACAAGTAGTGCATTTTGACTGAATATTTCCGTTTTTATTTTACCATTGTCAAGAGTGAACATAGTAGTGTCATGTACTAGAATATATAGGAACATAAATGGACACATTTATTCACACAAACAAACGTACATGTACGTTGCAAAATTATATATTTTGAATAAATTAAGATATAATTAACTTGCCTCCCCAAAGATTCGAACGCGGGACCTTTGGGTTACGGGTCCAAGACTTTATAATTTCAAAATTATATACAAATAAATATTTGAACAAACAGCCATAATGTTGTAACTAGTTAAAAAATACTCTATGATATTAATAAAAAATATAACAATTCAATAGGGGTCCCGATATACGTAATTAGCAGTTTCTAAATAAGTCTAGCTCTTTTCTGGCTTTGAGCCAATAGTAAATTAGCATTTCAATTAGCAAATACAGCAATTTCCTTGGTGTTACAGACACGTTCAACACGCAAGTCCATACTCTGTATTTCTGTTTGTTGAAAAACTATCCTGTTAAACAATGCGAAACAACGTTCAATTCGTATATCATCCCAGTCTTTGATTAGATGTTTAATAAACTTAAGCAATTAAACAAACAGTGCTCCGCAAGGTTTTGTATTAAATATCACACAAGTACTGTAAATGTAACGGTTATGAGGCGTTTCGTTTTCACTAATTTAACGGTTCTCCGACTTTGCGGTTAAATTTAATTTTGAAATCATTCTAACAAATAAACTGATCTTCCAAGGCTGGAAACTGAGCAGAAATGTCAGGATGGAAAGAGAACCATTTTGGATTTAGAAGACAAAAATACTGTATCCATGGACAAAAAGTTGGATTAAGTGCAGTGATATTTAGGCCCACTGGAGTTTGAATCGGTAGTTAGACTATCCGCTGGGTTTCAACTTGGTTTCACAGAAAGCGACTGAATTGACCGAGCATATGACAAACCTGAATGTTTGGATTTCTGTAAAAATGTTCTCCTACAAACGTTACTTTGAGCTTTGAGCTACACCGCTGAAACTCGGCATGTTTATAAGACATAATAATCTAGTAAAGGAGATCAATGGGGATATTTTACTGCTGTCTCCATGGGGATATTTTATAGTTGTATCAATAGGGATATTTTACAGTTGTATCCATGGGGATATTTTATAGTTGTATCAATGGGGATATTTTACAGTTGTGTCAATTGGGATATTTTACAGTTGTATCCATGAGGATATTTTACAGTTGTATCGATGGGGATATTTTACAGTTGTCTCAATGGGGATATTTTACAGTTGTATCAATGGGGATATTTTATAGTTGTTTCAAAGGTGATATTTTATAGTTGTATCAATGGGGATTTTTTTAATGTTGGCTTTCATTTTCTTAACCACAAAGCTTACCCAATTAATACATATATGTTTTGCCAATAACTTAATAGATATTTTACAAATACTGCATGGTAAAGAATGGAACACCATGATTTGCCAGTTCGAGACATCAGTTGTCGAGAGCCGATTAATCATTCTGAAACATGTGTACGTCTTTTGTTTTACCGATATATTCGTTCCTTTGTTTGTGACAAATTTATTAGTAGTAAACATTTGCCAGATATAAAGACTCACATTTTAACCGTATATATAACGAGACCGGTCCTGCTTTACTTAAGAACATTTTGGCTTGACGGAGTAAACGTCTGCTTGATTACAGAAAGCTTTCAAGAGAAGATAACTTTGACGCAGAGAATAATAATTGCCGATGCCCCACGCTCCAACGTGCAACACTACTGTTATTGTACCGCATCAAAAGATGTCGTGCATTGTCAGGTTTTTTTTAATGCCACTTGACGTGTGTTGACTAATCATAGCAAAACAATTTGATAAAATGTAATAACAAAAACAGTCATAAACCTTCTCTTGATGTGTACACACCAAAGAGCATACCCCTAACAACGCGAGGTTTATTGCGTATTATGTCTATGAAAACCTATCCACATGCATGTGGCCATCATGTTTTAAGGGAATATTCAACCGCCCGAAACCGGTTTACAATAAAGGGGACTGATATGATTTGTGGGTACTAAATATTTCAATACCAGTTTAACTGTCAACATGAATGCTTCGAAGAAAACTTTCAATTCTAAAGTATGACCAGAAATAAACATTGTCGATAAAGACACTTAAAGAAAACCTTTATGTTCTAAGAAGAAAGCCAAAAAGAGATCGAGGAACATGGTTTTGTTTTCCGTGAAAAGATTGAAGTGTTTATAATTCGATGTTTTTCATCATAGATTCATCGTGTTGGACACAAATGGCCATTATAATTATTCTCAGGTTGAGTATATTTGTTACAGTGTATGACTATACCAATAAATACATCCGGACTCGTCAGTGAATGAGTCACGTTTTAAGTGAATCAGCGAGTCACACAATCAAGGGAATCAATGTCCACTCGGTCCAACGAATCAGTGAGTCTAACACGTAATATAATCAATAAGCATATTAAATGAATCCACTAAGAGTAATAGAATAATTGAATAATCGAGTTTGATGAGTAAATAAATTTATGAATCTTATACATAAGCCTAAGTGAATCCATTAACCTAGCGAAGAAGAGAACCAATGAATCAACCGAGCGTAAAAGAATAAATCAATCATTGAGTCCGATGAGTAAATGAATTAATGAGTCTAATACGTAACTAAACGTAAGTAAATTAATGAATGAGTCTAACGTATAAGTGAACCGATGAGTCCACTGAACACAATTGAATACTGGAAAAAGAATTATTGAATCCGATAAGTATAACTAAATTTATTGGCCCAGTGAGTTGTGATTCATTGAGACAAAGGAGCAATTACAATCAAATTTATTTCACAATTTTATTAAAAGATGCAAGACACCCGATAGTATCACCCTAACAATCTGGATTTACACCATTAAATAATGATTTATTGGTGATTTGCGGGGTGTTCATGGGCATGTATCGTATATAACGTTGGTTTTTAGTTTATTCAGTAATTACACCATCACCAGGCTCCCCCATAAAGTAAATACAACGAAATCTTGATATTATTAAATCTTAAATATTATATATTATATATGTTATATAGTTATAGCTTTGATCGGTGTCATATTATTCCGATCGAATCACACTGTATCACAGCATACATTTGAATTGATACCATAGCAAGAAGGTCTTTATTTAAACCGAAAAAAAGATATTTGCTATTGGTCAAAGGAAAACTGTTGTATACGTCGAACATTTTATTTTTTGAAGATGCAATTGTGTCACTCGTATATATTGGTCGAGTGTCGAAAAAAGATCACATTTTATTCAGCGCGGTTGCCAAAGTAGTTTACGCATAGGAATGTTTGTCTCTCCCCAGTATGTAATGCTGGCTAAATAACATTTAAACATAATCCAAGATCCGGGATCGTTTTATTTGTCTGCAGACAAGTTCTATTTTAGGTTAAGGTGAATTCGTTTCACTCGCCTGCTTCGGTAAACTGAAAAATATGTATATACACTTACTAGGAACCAACAGCACGTGGGTTCTGTTTTGTCACCGCCTTGACTCGGGACATATACTACACAAACGTCACAACAGGATATTACATTTTACTCCGCGCAATTCAATTTTCATCATTCGATAACCGTCAGAGTTATTGCAGAAAACTTGAAAACGTTAGTTTGGCGATCAACTGGCTAGTTAGGCGATCAACTGCAGCTAGTGTTCATGTATATAGAAGTCTGCGTCTGTGTCGAGTAAGTGAAAAAAGTGGATGCACTTTTAAACCCAAACCAAGCAAGCGTAGGCATTATACGGTTAATCTGCATTATACCATTAAAAAAAATAACGAAAAAGATTGCGTCTTGATCACATCGTGTGCGCTCATGATTTGAAAAGGTATACTTTTCCCCCCTAGGGATGGTAAAGTCTCGGGGATTCCCCTCGTTGTTTCTTAAACTTTACGTGGACTATCTTAACAGTCATCATAGGCGTTATTAGATGAAAATAACTTAATTAAATGTCGTTGACACTTCACTGCCTGTTGGGTCGGCTAAGGGTATTGCTGGGTACAATTATCTAAAGCAACCTACAGCGAATACTGACTGCTACAAAACTTAGCCGACCCAACAGGCAGTGATGCAAATTTGTCTACACTCTTATTCAGGGATGCCAGAATTGTGTGTCCATTCGCCTAATTCTATCGACAAGGGAACCATGCATTGGTTATCCAACCAATACATAGCTCCAACTATAATATGTATTTAAATAACAAAAAGCAAAACAAAATGTCTTTTCAAGGAGTTTTCAACCTGCAAAATCTTACGACAATAGTTTACGCCAATTTATGAAACAATTTTGCCATCATTAATTCAGTTCAAACAGTAGTGAACAGTGACAGCCGCATTTGATTAAACGCAACCATTTTACCGAATTGTAGTTTGACCTAAACTGTTATCCTATATATTGGAGAAACAGTTTTTTCTCATTTCGTCAAAGCCTGAATTTTAATTCAGTGTCGTGTTGTTAAAAAAGCCAACACAAAATATCATGAGATTGTTAACCAACGTAACATAATTATTCATATTAAAACTTTTGTTGGTCGGTTTGAGCTGTCTAGACTGCTTTTAAAAGTCCTCACCTATTTGCTCCAATGATTTTGCCATCTTTATTAGGTATGCAAATTTTGGAAATATCTGAACTTCTTGGTTTTTTGTTTATTCTAGAAAACCATAACCTTTGGCTGGAAATATTCCTTATCTACATGAGCATTCAATGGAGCTAAATCCGAGTAAATATAACGACCGGGATTTTGTCAGATACTTGATTAAGAATGTTTTTCTTTTAAATATATATTTTTTTAAATGTAGGTATTGTGAGGTTAACAACATAGCTGTCCACTCGGAATCAATGTGATGACTTTCTTCTGTTACATATTCACTTTTAAGAATAATAACACAAGGTGGCACCTTTAAGGCTAACTTAAGGCTAACTTAAAGGCTAACTGTTAGCCTTAAAGGTGCCACCTTGTGTTATTATTCTTATTATAACAGACTAACACGGCTACCCCTTGGTCTATATTCACTTTTAGTCCGAAGGATTTATATGTTTCCATGCATTGCGTTTATATGGTGCTGTTAGTTCAATATAGTTCTCATATCGTTTCTTGTTGAGGCATTTTGCAGGCTGATATAAGTGTTGGGTTCTTAGTCTAGAAACGAATCGTTAGCAGGAATTCTTGACAACTCAGACTTATAAGCCAACCGACAAATACTGCCGACGATTCGGGTTGACGCTACAGGATCTGATTCCGGTGCGTTTTTCAGGCCCAAAATGTTTGTAACTAGAATCTGTTTTAAGTAACAGAATGTCATTTTAAAATCACAAAAATACTATTGTCATTTTTCAAGAGGCATAATAATCATTAATATAGTGGTTTCAAGCTAACTAGAAGTCCTTCATTGCTAAATTCTATGTCCCCATTTGACCAGACCCGCAAAGGTAAACATCACGCTGGTTGGTCAAATCAGAAGCTGACGTGGCTTGGTGATACAAACCACGTGTTCCTTTAACAATAGACCAGGAAGAACCTCGGTTAAGTCTTTTTATATTGACTATAAAAGCCGACTGTTCCCTTTAAGTAAAATTTTGGCCAACTAGAGCATGAAGATTTTAAGGTTTTGTACAGGGCTGGGGATATTCCAAGGTTATAGAAAAACCACGTCGTCCTTCCTTTCACCAAGTCTTTGCTCCAAATAAGGTTCTTTCAGGTTTCGTGTATCATTCTCTATTTTTCATGTCGTTTCCCCCTTGGCCATGTGGCAAGCGGTTTCTATATATTTGAAGACTGCTTTCATCAGTCCACCTATATTTGACAAAATAAAGAAACACAATAAAAAAACATAACAACTACTACGACGTTAGGTGTACAGTCAATGAAATAAATCGTGTTTCCGACCAAGCTATTTTTCCGATTTAACGCCCCTCGGTTACTAGGCTGTTAAAAGGCAGAACGGTCAATAGTCAACAATTAATTAGTTTAGCGATGAACCAAAACGCCAGGTAATAATCAAATCCAATCAAATACAAATCAGGTGGTATCACATGAGCCATACAGTATTAGTATTGGTCTGAAAGATGAAAGGCTTGGGTAAATCCATCTCTAATTTTGTAGGCTAAATGGAATTTGGGGGTTAACAAAAACCAGACTATTCAAACTTCTGACAGAATATTTAAGCGAATAAACTTTAACACCTCGTCATCTGTTCAACAAGCATAAGAGAAAAATGGACTTTACACGCAACGACAGCAACAACAACAACAACAAAAAAAAGGAAATGAACAAAAACACTTACCCAACCCTAGAAACATAACAATTAATTCCAGCCTTAACAGAGAATTAAGGGATTGTTTACCGATATTGCCTCCATCAACATCGCGGCAAGTTGAGATGGAGATTCGTGTTGCCCTGGGGTTCCGGGAGCTAAGGGACAACACGGAACCGATACGTGTGTAACTTGTGGCATCAAGGGAGCATTGTCATATGGGTGAAATAACCGTTTGTATAGCGCTTAACGACCAATCAAATAAATTGAAGGCTGCACTTAGTCCTATCATCATTAGATGAACATATATTTGAGTTGAACGCCCGATAATAAATTAAAAGTTTTAAATTATTATAAATCTTGTCATACCGCACTGGTGCGTTATTCGAATGGACAACCGAGTTCTGCTTTCAGACTTCGTTTCCCATCATAATTTGATTAACATAAATTTGAGTGCCACGCCCGATTAAAATTTTTAGTTTATTGTTAGTCTTGTCATACCGCACCGGTGCGCTTCCAGACTTCGTTTCTCATCATAATTTGATGAACATAAATTTGGGTGCGACGCCCGATAACAAATAAAAAGTTTTAGATCATTATAAGTCTTGTCATGCCGCATCGGTGCCCTAATCGAGTGGACAACCGAGATCTGGCGACACTGAGGTTGTGAAAACACTCACTTTTGGCCATTTAAATTGATAGCATGTTAAGACCACAGGGGAAAAGGGTAGTTGTCACATAATGTGAATTTCACTTAGCTAAGAGATCAGAGCATAAACCTTACCTCACGCATACTGGTGTACCCGAAAACGACTTATTCCTTAAAGAGCAATGTCTGAAATAATATACTCATTTAAAATAACAGACTTTTAAAGTTAAAATTCTGATTTTCCGCAAATTGCTTTTTTGTGACTACGGTATTTTTCCCCTGTGGTCTCCACGTATTTCTTTGTATGTAATATGTTCTTGCCATCATGAGTCGTTATCAAATTAAATTTCAATCACCATTTCAGCTTTGGTGAGGGGAGCTCCAAGAACGACCTCAATGTCCCTGATGGGCGATGAAATAACTCCACCGCCTCCCTCGCGATGTGAACAACATTTTCAGGAATGTTTTATGCCCTTGATTTCCAGTGTGAATCACACCCAAAACAGCTTGCCTGGAGTATCGTCTCCAAAGGAGGTGATGAGGCTTTGTGGGTGAGTTGTTACCAATGATGAATTACTTTACAAATGTACAAATATCCCCATTCGACAACAAATCGGTCTGATGGCCGGACGTAAAAAGCAAGCTAGAACGTTGCTCGGTGTCCAATTGTAGAATTATGTGTATTGTAGTGGCAGCTAAACCTATAATACCTTACATCACACCTTACCTTTGACAGCGTTTATAAACAACCACTTAGTTGTGTTTTCGTATGTTTGATTTGGGTTTAACGCCGGTATCAGGGTTATTTCACTCAGACGAGGCCGTACCAGCCCAATGGGCAAGGGAGACCACCGGACCGGACCGATACAGGATAATCACAAGACATAATACCAAGACGCCACAATTGCACCAGGGCAAAATGAAGTTCCCTTTTTAAAAAATCCGTCTTCATTTGTGTCATTGTTTTTTTATAGTGTTAATTTACTGGCCAGGATTCAAATGCTTTTGTTATGTCACAAAGTCCTATGTGTTCTTATTTGCTATCTCATTGTTACTTTTTTCTGGACTACATATTAAGCGAGGGGCTGGTAGGGAGCTTCATGTTGCCCTGGTGCTCTCGGAGCTAAGGGGCAATTTGAAGTCGATTTGTTTTTGGAGTATTTGTATTATGCTCTGTGATTAACATTTTTTTGTCCTGTCTTATCTTTGTTTGTTGCCAATGAAATCCAGGCTGATTTCCTTCACACATTGGGCTGGCACGACGTCCCATGAGTGAAATTTCCTGAAGTGGAAGCTTTACTTCCATGGTTTGAAGAATAAATTAAAGTGTGTTCTATTTAAATCTCATTTAATAATCACCCTCCGGCTACGGGCAGTTTGTTTGAAGAGTAGCAATGCTGTCTTTACCTAGCACCGCGCGGAAACAAATTAACTTTCCAACATTATAGACGCTTCACATCTTGATTGTGCTAGTGTCAGTTATTGTTGGAATGCACGGCCATCATATAAGTGAATAACCCTTTAGTAAGGCGTAAAACATCAATTAATCAATCAATCAGTTAATAATCATGATAATAACTTTTGATTTTTGTATTGTTTTAACAATAAAAGCCATATCAGACATTAAGCTTACAATTTAGAAAGGCGTTATCTAAAGATATCTATTTAATTTATTATTATATTCAATTGACATTGTAGGGTGATACCCGATGTAGAAAGATGTATGGAATCGATGGATTTAAGTTCGTGTTCTGATGTCGAGACGGAAAGCCTGGCACCAATTTCGGACATGATGAACTTTTTATGTTACGATGTGTATGAAGGTAACCATTACAACGTCAGCCGAAACTTCGTATTTGCCAATTACAAAATATCGGGGTATATTCGACGGAGACAAGAAAGGAAAACCCTGTAGAATTGCAATTCACTATTAAAGTTTCGGTTGTGATATATCGTATAGTAAGTTCTACTAAATTGTCGTGTGTAAATTGCCCCGTGCAGTGACATGCTCCTATAGATCACGAAAGACAAACCTGGTCCACATTTCCTAATTATCTTAAAAAGAACATTACACTTGTTGTTGCCAATGGTATGGATAATAAAAATGATGTCATTTGCCTACATCAAGTTGATAGTCTCTAGACTGGCTAGGCCTTCCTCACTCTTAATCTATCTCAGTGCAACCTATGCTTAAGGTTGAAATAGGCCTATATAAATGCTAGCTGCCTCCTGTCGTAG
>JARFOD010148808.1:0-12625 GCA_031763545.1 Mopalia muscosa | reverse complement strand
CTCTTTTCTCACCTCTTACGATCGACCGAGGAAGCTGAGGGAGTATTCTGCAGGGCCATGGCCCACCCGCTCCCTCAGGGGGCACTACTATTTTCTAAGAGCACCAGAGACGAAATCAATGGGAGTCTCGTAATGTTCCATTGAATGCGCTCATCTGAGGGTTGTGACAAGGGTTTTAGTTTAGGGAAGTATTAGGTCATGTCCCCATATACTGGCTAAGCAGGGTAAGTCGACGAGCACAACCCCAATGGTCAACAGGCTGACTCGATCTGGTGAACGGTATATCGAATCATGATAAGTAAGAGTACTCACTACCAATAAACCACAGCCTTCCAACTGCCAAAATATGTTGTCATCAGAATCCACAATTTTCTAAGAGCACCAGAGACTAATCAGTTATTGGAAACATACCTTGCTATGTTTTCTTCTGTGGTTCTGGGACAGCTGTTTAACAGTTAAATAATAACTATTACATATTCTGCACCAATAATTTGTTACCTAAGACAGATAATTGTTTCGCTGTAAAATGTCTGTGAAAGACACAAGATCGTTTAATTGAGTACCAGTATTTAAACTCACAGGCTGCTAACAAAAGAAAGAAGCATGCCTTGATGTTAGCATTGCAGTACGTCGACAATAGAGCAGATATGTTTAAAACAACAGACAATTTATGCTCTAACAATTAACATTGCAATCTTGTGACACCATTTTATAACTTACAGATAACTTCCCATGGACTCTAACATTATGTTGCTGGAATCCTGTTTTAGTAATAAAGTACCAGTCACAATTGTCACAGAAGAAGTCCGACTTCAAGTCCTAAAACAAAAAAAAACCCAGTTCTGCCAAGTTCTTTCAACTGAATTGATCATGACTGTCACCCAATACTTGCAAAATCAAAAATCGCACCGTTGGTAAAAAATATAACATTATGTTATTAGGTTTCGCTTTCCGTTTATACTTCCATTTTTAATTAACCTATGAAAACGTTCAAGCCACAGGAAGAATCTCTAAAGCCGTGGTCCCAACCTGCAGTACTTGAAAGTGCGTGCTGTCAACTTGCAAAAACGAGGGCAAAAGTTGGTTTCTTTGTTTGTTGGATTGGGGTTTAACGTGGTACTCAAGGGTATTTTACTTATATGACGATGTTCCAGCCGAATGGGCGAACGAAACCACCCTCGACACCACTGGCAACAAATAAAGACAGGATGGGACAAATACAGGACGACAACAACAGGACGCATTACAGACACCACAAACAGATCAGCTTCCTGTTCCCTTGTAGCTCTGAGAACACGAGGGCAACATGAAGCTCCATCCAACCACTGGCTGGCAAAATTTGGGGATCCCTACGTAGTGAGTACCACCTCAGTAAGGATTTGGGAGCACGCAGACATGCTGTAGCACTGCATAAACTAAACACATGCACTGTGGGTTGTTTGTTTGTTTGTTTGATTGGGGTTTAACGTTGTACTTGAGGGTATTTCACTTATATGACGATGGGTGCAGGAAACCACCACTAGCAACAAACAAAGACAGGATGGGACAAATACAGCACGTAATACAGACACCACAAACAGATTGGTTTCCTGTTCCCCTTTAGCTCTGGGAGCACCAGGTCAACAAGAAGCTTCCTCCAACCACCCGCTGCACTGAGGGTTGACCAGGGTTTTAGTTTAGGGATGTATAACGTCATGTCACCATATATGGGCTAAGCAGGGTAAGTCACACGTTCACAACCCTGACGGTCAACGGGCTGACTCGATCTGGTGAACGGTAAATCGAATCATGATCAGTAAGCTTACTCGCTACCAATAAGCCACGGCCTTCAGACTACCAAAATATGTTGTCATCGGAATCCACAATTTTCTAAGAGCACCAGTATGTTTGAATGAGGTTTAACGTCATACTCAAGGGCATTTCACTTATATGACAACGTGCTAGCCCAATGGGTGAAGGAAACCACCCTCAACACCACTGGCAACAAAAAAAGACAGGACCGGACAAATACAGGAAGAAAACAACACAGACATCACAAACAGATAGGCTTCCTGTTCCCCTTTAGCACCAGGGCAACATAAATCTCCCTCGAACGCCCCACTCAAGACCTAATCAATTATTAGGCACATACCTTGTTATGCTTTGTTCTTTGGTGCTTTGACAGCCCTTTAAGGCTTGGATATTGAGTATTACATATTCTGCACCAACTATCTTTTACCTAAAACAGATAATTGTTTCACAGTAAAATGTCTGTGTAAGACACAAGATCATTTAATCGAGTACCAGTATTTTAATTCACTGGCTGCTAAAGATTAAACCTAACAAAAGAAAGAAGTTGGCACTGCTGTTGGCATTGCAGTACATCGAAAATAGAGCAGATATATTTAAAACAATAGACAATGTATGTTCTAGGGATTAACATTGCAATCTTGTGACACCAATTTATAACTTACAGGTAACTTCCCATGGACCCTAAGGTTATGTTTCCTGAATCCTGCTTTAGTAACAAAGTACCAGTTACATTGGTCACAGAAGAAGTCCGTCTTCAAGTCCTAAAACAAAAAAAACCCAGTTCTGCCAAGTTCTTTCAACTGAATTGATCATGACTGTCACCCAATACTTGCAGAATCAAAAATCACACCTTTGGTTAAAAATTTAACATTATGTTATAGTGTTTCGCTTTCCGTTTATACTTCCATTTTTAATTAACCTATGAAAACGTTCAAGCCGCAGGAAGAATCTCTAAAGCCTGGTCCCAACCTGCAGTACTTGAAAGTGTGTGCTGTCTACTTGCAAAAACGTGAGAAAATTTAGGGATCTGTACATGGTGAGTACTGCCTTAGTACAGATTTGCAGCAGCACTTTGAGTGCATGAGGAACTTTTGATGTGTTCGAGCTGCGGTTGGGCTACAGATTCACCCAAAGTACAGCCTCCCCAAAAAATGTGTGCACTAAAAACATGCACAGTGGGTTGTGACCAGGCTTTAAGGAAGTATAATGTCTTGTCACCCTATACGGGCTGAGCAGGGTAAGTCGTGAAACACAACCCTCATGTTCAACAGGCTGACTTGATCGGTAAATTGAATCAGGATAAGTCAGCGTACTCGCTACCAATAAGCCACGGCCTTCAGACTGTCAAAATATGGGGTCATTGAAAGTCCCCTATTTTCTAAGAGCACCAGAGACGAAATCAATTATTAGGCACTTACCTTGTTATGTTTTCTTCTTTGATGCCTTGACAGCTCATTAACATTCAAATAATAACTATTACATATTCTGCACCAATAATTTTGATAGTATCAGCACATACCTTTTTATGACGGTCACGCTCATGTATTTTTAGATGACTGGAGCTACAAAATCCATTTTTACATACTCTGGACTTGTACGGTTTACTAACTTCCTGTAAATAGAAGTAAAAGATTTAGAATCTAGGCCCGAAGTAATTTCGGGTATTGTTTTATTCTGTATGATTCTGAAGAGTTGGTTTGCTAAGGGTAAAATGTCACACTCAATACAGGGTTTCCGCAAACCCCGGTTATGACGTTACAACAATAGAGTAACGTGCATTTGCGAACTAACATTATCCGTTTACTGCAAAGGACGGGCCGGGGCGATCCATGAGTTTTACACAGATGGTATAGGGAATATTGCAAATTAATAAGTAAACTTTAAGGCAATCTGAATTTACCATAGCATAAAATATTGTTTTTTGCAAAAGTTACAATTTTAAACCTATATTTTCCTGAAACCCCACAAAACGCAATGTTAAAGAATTGGCTGACTGCCCTACAGTGCCATAATGTGGAAACGTCCTTAAAAATGAGAATAGGCTGACTGCCCAACAGTGTCAATGTCATTTTGTAAAGGGACATAATTCTGTTGTTGTACATACCAGACTTTGCGTACTGGCCTTTTTGATTTTCTTCACTGCAGGTTGCTTTATGTAACTGGTCTTTATGTAACTGGTCCTCTTTTTGCCTTTAGATTTTAAAGTTTTGGTTGGAATTTCTGGCGATTTCACAAGACATGGACGACCATCAGGCGGCGTTTCTGCAACGTGATCCTCAAAATCATCCCCTGATGAGATGGAGTCAAAACCTTCATAGTCGGAGTCTTCGGGGTGGATTATATCATCTTCCTCGACCAAAATTTTTTTCATATTTTCAATCGATTGTTTCGCTGAATGTCTTTTCATGCGAGATGAACCTACACTTGTTGTAGAGGAAGTGTCCATTAGAACATTTTCTTTCAAATCTTTGGTAGGCATAGGCACTTCATTTTGTGTTCCTGAAGGTGGAAGGTTGTCCCCATTTGGATGATTGTCCCCATTTGGATGATTGTCCCCATTTGGATGACTGCCCACATTTGGATGATTGTCCCCATTTGGATGATTGTCCCCATTTGGATGATTGTCCCCATTTGGATGATTGTCCCCATTTGGAGGGTTGTCCCCATTTGGATGATTGTCCCCATTTGGAGGAGTGGCCCTATTTGGATGATTGTTGCTATTTGGATGGTTATCCCCTTTTGGATGATTGTCCCCATTTGGATGGTTATCCCTATTTGGACGTTTGTTCCCATTTGGATGATTGTCCCCATTTGGATGATTGTCCCCATTTGGATGATTGTCCCCATTTGGATGACTGTCCCCATTTGGATGATTGTCCCCATTTGGATGATTGTCCCCATTTGGATGATTGTCCCCATTTGGATGATTGTCCCCATCTGGATGATTGTCCCCATTTGGATGACTGTCCCCATTTGGATGATTGTCCCCATTTGGATGACTGTCCCCATTTGGATGATTGTCCTCATTTGGATGAATGTCCCCATTTGCTCTAATAATTTCGATTGTATCTCCAATATTATGACCTTCATCTGGGCCACGCTTATCGCTACAAGTTTTCACCAAAGCAAGGTCAGGGACAGTCTGGGATTTTACAACTTCACATGGGGCACCTTTATCCTGAATATTACTCTCCGAAGCAAGGTCAGGGGGAATAACTGATGCCGTTGACGTGAATGGTGAAGATCCGTTTTCTTCCCTTCTTGGGGTTGTACTCTGGGCTTCCATCAAGCTATTTTCTGTACCTGGAGCTGACACCTGGTTGTAGTTAATTTTAACACTACTACTAACTAATCCTTCAGTTAGACTGGAATCAGTGCCAGCCCCGGATTGTAGATTATCAGCCACCTTTTGCCTTAATTCAGGAGAAGATGGCATTCGATGTTCAGCAGATCCACAAATCTGTTGATGCATGTGAAACTCTCCCTGGTCAGAAAAGGGCTTGTCACACACACTGCAATTTTGGTTCCAATCAGTGGCTTTCTGTAAAAGAAAAAAAAAAATTAAAACAAACTTTTTTGTAACAGTTTACAAGATATGCAATCCCACTTTCTGTGTCACAATTTGTCTTCATATAGGTTTGGAGCTTCTTGTGATGTGTTTTAACACCATATTTAAGGTTATGACGTCTTGCCAGCCCAATGGATGAACTAAATTACTCTCAATACCATTGACAACAAAGAAAAGACAGGTAATACAATTACAAGGCATACAATACATGTACAAAGACATTGGAAACCTTGACCCCAAGAGCTCCATGGCAACAGAAAGTCATGTCCGAACCCTATACACCGTTTTCTGCTGGACCTAATTAATGATAATATTAATAATAATAATTCATTTAGTCTGAGTAGAACAATAAGCCAAAGGGCTAGTTTCCCTTGTGACCCAGGAGTATAGATACACATATGTACAAAATAGTTTGTTTGTTTGATTGGGGTTGAACTTTGTACTCAAGGGTATTTCAGTTACATGACGACATGCCAGCCCAATGGGTAAAGAAAACAACCCTCATCACCACTGACAACAAGCAAAGACAGGTCGGGACAAATACAGGACGATGACAACAGGATGCAATACATACACCACAAATAGATCGGCTTCCTGTTCCCCTATAGCTCCCTCCAACCGTCCGCTGTACAAAATAGAGAAAATTAGCCATTTTCGCTGGCAAAATTTTGTCAAATTTTCAATAGCAGCTTACCAGCCACACTAATTAATAATGTACAATCCTACTTTTCATAGTGAGCTACTTACTTAATTGATTGATTGGAATAACGTCATATTCCCTCCAACCACCCACCTTAGCTACTTACTGATTCCCCCATTTATCCCTACCAAATAAGGTATAACCCTTACATATCATGCAGTGGGGTACATGCCACCAGTGCCACCACAAATATACATATAAAACATACAAACAATTTATTACTTGGTAACGCACAAGCCTTCTTTATTATGTAGTGGGAAATTCTTAATGAGTTGCCATTAAATGTCCACAAGCATTAAAAAAAAATTATTTTCATCTGATGAAACATGTGTTAAAAATATGTTTCCATCAAATGAAATGTTGGATTTGTTTTTTATATTTAATTTAGCTATAAAAATCGATTATAAATGGTGGAAAATCTAACGCACTTGATTGGTCGAATTGATGACGTACGCATATGAGGGAAAATGGATTGAATAAACCCCATACGGCTACGACACTCTTGGCCGGGAAAATCTTAATTGCGGAATATCTATTAATTGAAACATGACTGTTTGTTATAATTGATGTTTGTTTGTTTGATTGGTGTTTAACGTCGTACTCAAAGGTATTTCACTTATATGACAACGGATTGTCCACTTCACACTGTACACCGCCTTATTACGGCGGAAAACCGGGAGGAAATATAAAAACCTTCCACGCGATTGCCGGAGCCAAAACACGTGACTCGCTCATATACCTGATGGTCGAAAGGCGGACTTGAACCCATGAATGGTAAATCGAAGCATGTTCAGGAGGCGAACTCGCTACCACTGGACCGCGGCCGCGGGCCGAAAGCACCAGAGTAACATGAAGCCAATCTGTTGGTGATGTCTTTGTTTTTCGTCATGTAATAATCCTGGCTTGTCCTTATGATCATTGTTGTTGGGAACGCATTCATGAGAGTGAAATAACCTAACGTACGGCGTTAAACACCAATCAAACAAACAAAAAATCTTAGAATGATATAAAGTGCTTATATGAGGGATGAATTGATATGTCATCGTGGTTGTAGTTCTATATCCAATTCACCATTGATCATCGTACTATAGAGTATAGATTGCCCCCACCGATCGGTCTGCTGAAACAAGTATTCCAATACTGCTTACGCCTCATCTAACAGGCATCTATCTATATGCTTGTTTAGCAAAGCTTAACGTGAGCAGTACAGGCTGGTTTTCTACTCCCACCTTGAAACTGGGGGCTATTTAGTTTACTTTTCCCATCTTATATGCTAGCAATTAAAAACATGTTTGTCGTGGGCTCTTAATGTAAGTCTCGCTTTAAATGTGGATACATACGGCCAAGTAAGTGGTCCAAGACAGACAAAAAGTGTAAATAGTAATAAATGACACAACGTTCAGTAGCGTATTTAGGGTAGGGGGTCAGGGTAGATGGGGAGGCTGGTAGGAGATCGGAAGGCATGTCATGATCACACATCATAATTTTGTATATTAAGAGACCTATTTTCGGTTTATTTTTCACGACTTGGGTACAACCGTACTCATTATTTTTTTAATACACTATAAAATATGTAAATTATGTCAAACGCTGCTTTGGCCGTTCTCATTCTTTTACAATATATTGACGCAACAAGTATCTGATGTTTTTTTTATTTAAGCAAGCCATATAAAAATATTTAAAAAAACAGATTCAGATTTGAAATAAACCATAGACGTACAGCATGAATACTGAATATATATTAATTGACAGATAATTAAAAACGTTCGTTGATATGAAAAATCAAAGAGGAAGTGCATGTCAAAAGGGGAATAGGGCAAACCTAATTCCATCAGCAGACCGATATACGCGCAAATTATAATTATGCCAATTAATTACGCATGACGCATTTTTCAAAAACAGTTGTAGGATAGTATACTGACAGGCACATGTTACAGACCATATGTTTTGAATTTCGCCCCGCATATATTGAAACAAAAATTTAAGAATGACAAAAGAACGGTGATTTTTTTTATTTTTTGAATTAGAGAAAACATTGTGAAACAAATGCGAATCACACTGACCGTAACCAGGTATTTTGTTCATTAAAGATGTGACCAACTGGTTTAAAAAGATGGCTTCTGACCTGTACGGTTCAGTTGTAGCCTACAGTGGGAAGCAGGTCAACAATTAACCGTCCAAGCACAACAAAACATTCCTGGGTATATAGATAAACGGGAATGGCACAATAATGGAAAAACACTGTTTTCAAGGTCAATTATTGACAGACCACTTCAACACCCACGGCATATGGTCGCTGTTTTCTTTCGAACAGTACATTGCTTTGGATCAATTAGCGGTTTGTGTCCAACCACCTGTATCCAAGGACGCAACTTCCATGTATCCACCAGAGAATCATCATACTTTACGGCCCGCTGAGAAATTGATTAAACTAAGTCTAGATATGTTAATCTTGAATTACCCGACTTATAACACAAATACAAAACTATTTACCCATACATAAACAGAATGTCCAAACCACGCATGATAACTGGTATATATCGATGTCCGTAAAGTTCATTCATTTGTTTTGTTTTGATGAAGCTTTTTCTCGAGCAAAAAATGTTTAAGGACGCAAACATGTATGACAGAGAATTAAACATGACCGTAAGTAGTTTATATTTATAAAGCTTGCGGCGAACATTTTCCTTGTTTACACAAATCTTATTTGTTTACTAAAGATAAACAAACTAAAAGTTGTATCCAATGAACGACACGAATGCCACTTTGGGGTTTTGTATTTACGAAGACATAAATCAGCGAAATTATTAGGTGGTTTAATTTACACAGCTAATTCTTGTTCATAATTCGATTAATCGAAACATCTGTATCATGTTATGTCTGGGCGTTGTGACTTTGGTCTTGATGGTAAAGTTTCTTTTGTTCCAATTGGCTTTTGTTCGTTTGGCTATAAGTGTTCAAGATTCTTTTTTCTCTGTGTTTTGTTTTTTATTTTTGTTTTAAACTGTATTGTCAATATTCCAACAAAGCGCTTCATTTCGGCTAGAGTTTAACAATTGTCTCATTGGTCCGTGGGCGAATGAATCCAGATGATTAGTCAATCATCTGGATTCTGACCTTTGGCTAAGCCCATGCCTCCTAGGATCGCGGCACAGCATGGAGAATGGTACGTAGATAGAACAAAGACTAAAACTCATATACATTTTTAGCGTACAAAGGAGGGGGTGGGTCGGGGAGGAATTTCAAAACATTAATTGCTAATTAAGTAATAAATACCATTTAAAGTTTAGAGTTTAATATCTTGACAGTATTGACGAACTACAAGATATGTGTTTTACAAAGATCAATTTGCCCCTTTTGAGAATTAAGTGTTTTGGTACTTTTGGTTTACTTTCTTTTTGAGAAAAAAACAACAACAACATAATCAAACAGGCAGTAACTTTCGTTGCCTTCTTCAATTTTGCATTTTTCTCACGTACGCTTGTCTGGAGAGACATTACTCGATCTGCCAATCTCGATAAAGATATAATTATTTTACATAACATAACAAGTTCAACAATGCACTGAAACTGTGAAAAGTATGATTTCATGGCCTTGGAAGAATTCATGAGAGATAGCGTTCAATAAAATATTGTTTGTTTGTTTGTTTGATTGGTGTTTAACGTCGTACTCAAGGGTATCTCACCTATATGACGACGGACAAAAATACAGAACATCACAAACAAATCTGTTTCCCGTTTAGCTCTGAGAACACCAAGGCAACAGAAAGCAACCTCTTTTCTGGCCTCTTACGATCGACCGAGGAAGCCGAAGGAGTATTCTGCTGGGCAATGGCCCACCCGCTCCCTCACAGTGCTTTAATAAAATAAATATTGGCGAGTTATTTGTCTTCGTTAACTATTTATATTGAGACTTTGCTCAGTAGATATTAATACTAAAGTGGAGAAATCTGTGTTGAAAATGTGTTATGTAATTAGTCGTTATGGCAACGACAGAAACAAACATAAATCTTTGTCAGCATGCTCAAGCAGTGTCTACTGACAGATACTTTTGTAAAGTACTACAGTTTAAAAACAGCCGTTGAAATTGATTTTTTGTTGCTTCATCGACATCAAGTACTTATACAGGTAACAAACTGCAATGACGCTCGTATAGTGATTTGTCATATTATCATGACGGACGAGGTGTATGTTATACATCTTTGACAGTGAAAATGGTGAGATAGTTTACGAGTTAAAAGACGTATACACCCAAGTACATATAAAGACCTCTCACCTTCCTCCTGTTTTTCTTGACCCTGATTAACTTTCTTAATATGCACTATATCTAGTTCCATGCGACAGTAAGAATAAGAGGTCAAGCAGTATTGTGACCCAACAGTAAGATTTGGATGGCAGCGAGATTTACCACCACAGCCGAGGCGATATTTAAATCTAACACCCTGTCTGAGAATATATTTAGATGCAACACCATTGCTGACCCGATATTTATATCTAACGCCATATCTGAGACGATGTTTAGATCCAAAACCATAGCTGAAACGGTATTTAAATCTAACGCCATATCTGAGACGGTGTTTATATCCAAAACCATAGCTGAAACGGTATTTAAATCTAAAACCATATCGGAGACGATGTTTAGATCCAAAACCATAGCTGAAACAGTATTTATATCTAAAACCATATCGCAGACGATGTTTAGATCCAAAACCATAGCTGAAACAATATTTATATCTAAAACCATATCGGAGACGATGTTTAGATCCAAAAGCATAGCTGAAACAGTATATATATCTAAAACCATATCGGAGACGATGTTTAGATCCAAAACCATAGCTAAAAAAGTATTTATATCTAAAACCATATCGGAGACGATGTTTAGATCCAAAACCATAGCTAAAACAGTATTTATATCTAAAACCATATCTGAGACGATGTTTAGATCCAAAAGGATAGCTAAAACAGTATTTATATCTAAAACCATATCTGAGACGATGTTTAGATCCAAAACCATAGCTGGAACTGTTTTTAAATCTAACGCCATATCTGAGACGGTGTTTAGATCCAAAACCATAGCTGAAACGGTATTTATATATAACGTTATATCTGAGACCGTGTTTAGATCCAAAACCATAGCTGAAATGATATGTTAATCTAACGCCATATCTGAGACGGTGTTTAAATCCAAAACCTTAGCTGGAACTGTTTTTAAATCTAACGCCATATCCGAGACAGTGTTTGGATACAAATCCATAGCTGAAACGGTGTATATATATATAACGTTATATCTGAGACGGTATTTAGATCCAAACCCATAGCTTACACGGTATTTATATCTAACACTATATCTGAGACGGTTTTGAGATCCAAAACCATAGTTGAAACGGTATTTAAATCCAACGCTATATCTGTGACGGTGTTCGTATCTAGCACATATCATAGCTGAGATCGTATTTAAGTCCAACATTACAGCTAATACATTATCTTATCTAACAGCATCTTTCAGCGGAGACGGCTGAGACGGTGTTTAGTTCTGGTACTAAGCTGAGTTGGTATTGAGAGCTCATCCGATAGATAGACGATATTGAGATATAACACCACAGCTGAGATTAAAGTCTCAGTATAGTGTTAAAAAGGTTTCTTGTCTGGCTTTTTTGTTGTTGCAAGTTTGTTCTCCGCAAATCCTGGGCTGACAGGCTTTCGCCTGAGCCAAGTAACATTAACTGAACCTAGGATTCAAATTAAGCAATGAAATCATTTAAGAGTATGTCTAATTCCGCTGGAAGTAAAGTTTAACGTGCTTTTGGATATAATCTAACACTCTACAATTAAACCAAATAATCTGTTAATCAAGAGAAGGCTTTATAAGAGGAATCTCAATCCCAGGACCTGTAAGATAATTAAACAAAATGGTAAAAACTCTTCGGCATTAAAAAATATCTAATCATGTATTGTAACCCACAAAGTTCAATTGCTCAAATGTTTATCAGAATTGATTGATTGTATGTTTACAAAGGATTTAAAAGCTTTTATCACGGAATCTGAAACTCCAGATAGATTGGCTTTATGGACGGTTATTAAGAAATTAATGACTTTATGGTTGTGATTTCTTTTGAAGTGGGCCGCCTGGAGGGTTTCTTCTGTAATGGTATCCGCTACAGAGAGTGTCCGCTAGAATGAAGCGCTAACATGTGACGCGCGTACCACATGAAAAGTGTTAGGTCCAGTCTTTATATAGTATCAATGTACTTTTAAAAGCAAGGTTTTTCTCGAGGTTAATTTATTTCTGTGTTGCATGTCGGGACACCATTTGACTCTTTCCGTATCTGTACAGATATATCGGAGGCGATACTATGATAAAAGTAGATCCATGCAAGTTACTTCCCGTGAAAGCCATCCAAAATGACCCTCTCTCCATCAATTCAGGTGCGCTATTGGCTTTGTATCATTTATTCTAAGTAAAACATCATGTGACCTCAAGGACTCTACCGCCTTTCTGAAATCTTCTTTTCATAATCTTGATAATGCAAAAAATTTGACCAAAAAATGTAGTATTTTAGAATGTTT
>JARFOD010148797.1:0-12625 GCA_031763545.1 Mopalia muscosa | reverse complement strand
AGTATGACATTACCCCAATCTAACAAACAAAATCAATGTACTGCAGTATGACATTACCCCAACCAAACAAACAAAATTAAGGTACTGCAGTATAACATTACCCCAATCCAACAAACAAAATCAAAGTACTGCAGTATGACGTTACCCCAATCTAACAAACAAAATCAATGTACTGCAGTATAACGTTAACCCAGTAAAACAAACAAAATCAATGTACTGCAGTATGACATTACCCCAATCTAACAAACAAAATCAATGTACTGCAGTATGACATTACCCCAACCAAACAAACAAAATCAAGGTACTGCAGTATGACATTACCCCAATCCAACAAACAAAATCAAACTACTGCAGTATGACGTTACCCCAATCTAACAAACAAAATCAGTGTACTGCAGTATGACATTACCCCAATCAAACAAACAAAATCAATGTACTGCAGTATGACGTTACCCCAATCTAACAAACAAAATCAATGTACTGCTGACAGGTTTGAGTTTTCAAGTTGCCTTTCAGTTTACCACTTATTAAGAATGAGCAGAGGGAGAAATGTAGAGTCCATTATTATAAAAAAAAATACATTGAACCCCAAACAAACAAATCTGTCTAATATCAATTGTATATATTATTCAGGTGACAAGTGAAGCAGATTTCCTGGAGAAGTTGGGTTGTGAAGAGGGAACTATGATGAAGGTTGTGTCAATTTTTGGCAATACAGGAGATGGAAAATCTTATACGTTAAATCACACTTTCTTCAGTAGAAAAGAAGTGTTTAAAACATCAGCATTGCAAGCTTCATGCACAGTGGGTGTATTTGGTGCATTTGAGCCTGTTAATAAGATTCTAATCATAGACACTGAGGGATTGTTGGGTGTTGCTTCAAATGAGAACCAGAGAATGCGACTACTGTTAAAGGTCATGGCAATATCAGACGTTGTGATATACAGAACACGAGCTGAGAGGCTTCATAATGACCTCTTTTACTTCCTTAGTAACGCATCAAAGTCCTACATACAACATTTTAAACAAGAACTTGAAGCTGCCACAAAACGCTGCAAGATGAACTTATCACTGTCCAACTTGGGACCATCAGTAATTATATTCCATGAAACGCAATATACAGATATTCTTAAAGAAGGCAAGTTCACAAATAATAAGATCTATATTAATAAAGGAATCTTGATGTAATTACTGTTTAATTGGTTACTATCTCACCAAGGAATGTAATTAGCTAAAACGATAACTATGTCATATAAGTGAACCATATGAAGATTGGTCATAAAAATATCTCAATAATGAAATTTTTTTAATGTTGATTTAATGTAGCTGATATGAATTAACGTCACTTGTCCAGCTGATTAAGGCCATTCAAATTGTACCTCAAAAGGTTGCAAGTGAATTGAAGTTGAGCAGTCTGAAACATGTACCTCACAGGCCCAAGGTTGTATCAGGATGATGGAAAGTAACAGCTATTTCTTTACATCGTAAGCTTTTACTATATTACCTCTTTTTCTGACAAATCAATACAGCAGACACCATATATAAGGAAAACCATCTTGAACATGAATTTCCAGTGGTTTTTCTGAGTTTGATTAATTCACTTTTGTTATTTATTGACAGATACAGAACGACTGTTAAGACAGAGATTCCGGGATTTGGATTGTAATTTAGAAGCTTTCAGCGATTTGAAGTATGTTGGTACAAGAACAGTTTCAACACCTACTGAGTTCACTCAGCTGATGCTACTTGTGAAAGAACAGTTAGATAACAATTCAATTCGTTCACCAAGGAGACCAGAGGTTATTCTACAAGCCCTTAATGTAAATATCACAATGGAACCTTACATCAGAAACAAAACTCTTGATTCACACAATCTATCACAAGGATAATAAAAGATGTACATTGTGCCCTGAGCTTGCCTAATGTTGAATTGTATTTTATTATTTTCAATTCTGTTTTTCTGACACAAAAAGTACTTTGTTTTGTAGACTTTATATGCCATGGTTTGGAACTTTAAATGATTAATAACATCACTAGAATAGGTGAAATGTCTAAGGATATATTAAAGACCCATGCTGCTTTGAATGTTTTCTAAGTAGAATCACTGGGATATTTTATTTACCTACCACACACACAAAAACAAGTGAACCCCAGGTGATAAAGCTTTCCATTGTATGACGTGTGTTTATTAATGTTTGACAGGTATTAAACGAGAAATTTAATGGTGACATTGAGAAGTCTGTTCCTGACAGCTTTCCTGATGAGTACTTCACCTGTTCTTCCTGTTGTCAATCATGTGGGTAAGTGATCAATCAATGAACATGGTCTTCATGATAATGAGCAGCACTTTAAATAAAATGTCAAACATGAACCAAACACAACATGTAAGATCTCAGATTTCTCTTCACATCCTACAAAGACTCACACCTTGTTTTAAATTTCTCACAGACACACAGGATTTCAATCAAACTACGGTTGTATGGTTACATGCTATTTGTGGGATATATACTCCTAAGTCACTTACCATATTGATATTGTAATTGTTTATTTCCTGCGTTTTCAACTATTTCCAGGTATCGGGGATAGATAGAAAAAAAATTAAAATGTTGACAGAAAACTAAATTTGTTTTTTGAAATTGAGTTTTTTCTTGGTCACATTGAGTTTTTGGCTAATTTGAGCCCGTGTGAGTTTTAATACTTTCTGACAACCATGAAGGTTTAATCTGTGAAATAATGCGAAATGTACTGATCAGAACTGTATGATTCTGTGACCGACTTTACAGTTGTGGACTTATGTCTTTTCTAATTAGTTTTGGGAGCTTTATTTTAGAATAAAACATGTATGATATAATTGCTAATACTCATGAATAATATTTGTATACAACTTAAATTACCAAATAAGTACTGGAGAACTACTTAAAAAAGCTAATTAAAATATTTAAATTTTTTGACACCAAAATAAATTTAAGCCCAAAAGCTATTTTATCATTTGTATACATTTAAATGATAATCACAATTTATTTTTACCTTCTACCCTTTCAAACATCAAACGTTAGTAAAACTGTTTACCAGTAGTAGGCAGACCCATGTGCATTAGGTTAGACTGGGTTGTCTGCAAATTGTCACTGTGTTGCACTGGTACAACTGTATTTTGGCCTGTTTGTTGTAACCTCTAGATTATCTGTCTCCGTACTATTTACCATCAATATATATGCAACCAGCCTGTTGTCAGGCATCTTCCATTTAGGTCGAAGTTTATGTTTGGTCAGAAATTCTGCATCTTTTAACTTGGCTCCAATTCTGAACTGATTGCCTTGTAACTGTTTCCGCCAGGTCAATAGCAAAATGAGTTATACTTCACATCTCCAAAATTTAATAATCACAGGTCTAATAGTAGTGATATCATCCCCTCGATAAGTGTTGAAAACCAAGGTTATCCAATTAAATCATGCCCCCTGGCTAAGGTCAGTTTGTTTGGAATGAGAAATACACTTTTCTCTGAGCACTGAACTTTATCAAACCCCCTCACATTTGATAGTTGTGCTAGGGATACACAGCTGTATATAAGTGAAATACAATTTAATACTGCTTTGAACACAGTGTCTTTTTCCAAAAAAGTTCTAGCCATTTTGAAAATTTCTGATGTCAGTTTTTTTTTTACGCGTTTGAATGGCTTGGAATTTGTGTTTTGCACTCAATGCTATGTTTTGTCTTATAGTTGCCGGTGTATCAATACAATGAACCACAGCATGGATGAGATCGGTCATAAAACACCAGCGGGGGTTCCATGTAAATACCAACATCAGTTTAACAACAAAGGCTATTACTGTAAGGTAAGTGTATTTTATATTTTATTTATAATTGAGGTCCAAATTAAATAAACATTCCTAAAAGTAACTGACGAAACAAACCGATAAATTTAGTCGTTGATTATCTTACTTAGGCCTTATATACAGTGTCAGATAATTTATAGTGTAAACATAAAAATTAAAAGGCTAGGTTTGATATAATCTTAACTGAGTAGCACGATTAAGAATCCATAAAGACATAGCTATTAATTACACGTTATGATTTATATTATTAAGACACCTGTAAATTTCATTCTTTTCAGCACTGTTATTTATTGGGTAGAAAACACTTGGTTGTTCCTAAAACGTCTTCTTCATCGGATGGTAGTTGGGTCGGACTAATCAAATATGTCTGGTCAGGGTAGGTAACTCTGTTGACATCCTCTTGTAGAAGTTTTGTAACCTATAATAATACTATGTTCCTATTGTGTTTTTTGTACATTTACTTACAATGTTCAGTAGTGTATACATTTATAAAGCCACTGTATGTGTTGTGCGTAAATTATAATGTGGTATAAAACCATAAAAGAATGTAAGTTCTGATCTATATAATATTATGTATAAATGAATATAACAAACTTACCTGGACTTTCAACTTCTTAAACAACTACTCAGTAGAGATACCAGCACCATTAATGGCAGATTTTATGTAACTATCCCAACTTCTCAAAGCGACTAAATCAATGTTTTGTTATCATTCAAATGACTCTGATTCAGTACATGCCTGAAAATTGTACAATGCACATTCACTAAAGCTCATGTTTATAAATTATAACTGATGTAAAAAATATTCACTGGTGTACTTTAATCTTGTTGTGTATTTCTCTTTTTAAATTCAGATTTGTTTTGGAGTGTCCCACATGTGGCATCATCTACAGAAGTCATCAACATTGGTATGGGAATAAGGAAGTTGAAGCTGTGGTCCATGTGGAAGTGAAGCATGTATGGCCAGGGGTAGGTCAATTTACACACTGTAGAAGGTGGTCTGTCAGAGCTGACATCATTGTAAATATTTTACACACTGTAGAAGGTGGTCTGTCAGAGCTGACATCATCGTAAATATTTTACACACTATAGCAGGTGGTTTATGTGAGTTTACATCAGTGAAAACTTCACACACTAAGCAGGGTGTTGGTGTGAGTTTACATCACTGAAAACTTCACACACTAAGCAGGGTGTTGGTGTGAGTTTACATCACTGAAAACTTCACACACTAAGCAGGGGGTTGGTGTGAGTTTACATCACTGAAAACTTCACACACTATAGCAGGTGGTTTATGTGAGTTTCTGTCACTAAATTTACGAACCAAAGTAGATGGTTTGTGAGAGCTCTGTCTATGTTAATTTACACACTATAGTATCTGTTTGGTAGGTGCTTCAGTCATTCTAAATAAACACAGACTACTAGAAGGGGGATAGTTGGAGCATATGTAAATGTGTCTGGTTGGTGGGAGCTTCCATCCATGTAATTTTACACACTATATGAGGTGGTTGATAGGAGCTTCTGTCACTGTAAAGTTATGCACTACATTAGGTGGTTGATGGAAGTCTCTGTCACTGTAAATTTACACAATACATTAGGTGGTTGTCGTTGATGGGAGCTTTTGTCACTGTTAATCAAAATACTAGAGTAGGGCGTTGGTGGTGGCTTAAACATTTTACTGTATATAATAGACATTTGGTGTGAGCTTTCATCTCTGTCTGAAATAATTACAATCAAAACTGTAAAATTTTAGCAAATAAAACTGTTTAAGTAAGTGTATAATTTATTATTTTCTTGTGATGTTACTTAACAATATGCAGTGTTTCTGACTCATGATTTCAGGGTAGCCTTGTCCTCCAGGGTACACACAATGCTGCTCGGAAGTTTTTGGACAGTCTCCACCTGGTGGCCGACACAGTCAGTAGTGTGAGCTCTAAACCAACAAGAGCTGTATCTGACTGGGTGGCCGATCAGATAGCCCCAGAGTACTGGATACCCAATTCACTAATTACAGTAAGGTTTCATTCCTTCACCACGTCAAGCAAGGCATAAAACACATAACGACCAATCAATGTTTTGACTACTAGTACTTTTCAGTATTGTGGGATATATACAAAAAAAAAACAGTTTTGAATCTGTTTTGTAGTCTGCTGTAATTTTATAACGTTTTGCCTGTTTCCTATTATTGTGAGAGCTTTACTTTTAAAGCTTTAAAGCTTTGAGTCCCAGTATTAGGAGAGTGCCAGCCTTGTGAGAGGTTTCTTAAGGTTTTGACTGTTTTCACAATTGTGAGAGCTTTACAAAAATAGGCACCCTGTCCTCAACATTGTGAGGAGTTTATTAAGCTAGTATGACTTCCCTACAATTTTGACCCTGCCATCCAATTTTTTTTATTTAGCTAGTAATATGGGGACTTTAGTATAGTTTTTTCTCTGTTTTTGCAGAATTGTGACAGTTGTAGTAAGGTGTTCCTTTGTAATGAACAGAAGCACCATTGTCGAGGCTGTGGTAAAGGGTTCTGTGATGAATGCTCTGCCCAGAAACGACCTGTACCAGAGAGAGGCTGGGGTCAAACCCCAGTTAGAGTTTGTCTCCCTTGTTTTGACCTAAATAAAATGACAGGTAACCTTGAAATTCCCTGTATTATTTGTTCTACGTGTTATTTGTATACAAACAAAATAGTTTTTCTTCTTGAAGAGTTATGCATCATAGTTCAAAACAGTCAAATGTAGGCTAGTGACACACATAGGTTCAAACAAAGGCTAGTTACACATGAGGGTTCAAACAAAGGATAGTTACACATGAGGGTTCAAACAAAGGCTAGTTACACATGAGGGTTCAAAGGATAGTTACACACCAAGGTTCAAACAAAGGATAGTTACACACCAAGGTTCAAACAAAGGATAGTTACACATGAGGGTTCAAACAAAGGCTAGTTACACATGAGGGTTCAAACAAAGGATAGTTACACATGAGGGTTCAAACAAAGGTTAGTTACCCACGAGGGTTCAAACAAAGGTTAGTTACACACGAGGGTTCAAACAAAGGATAGTTACACATGAGAGTTCAAATAAAGGTTAGTTACACATGAGGATTCAAACAAAGGCTAGTTACACATGAGGGTTCAAACATAGGTTTGCTTGAAATCGAGTTAATTCTCGGTTAGTTACACATGATGGTTCACATTTGGGTTAATTACAAAGTAGGTTAGTTACATGCATAAATGATCAAACCTAGGTTACACCAGACAGTTCAAATCTAGGTTAGTTACACACAATGGTTTAAATATATGTTAATTAAGCATGAACTTTCAATTCAAGGGTTCACATGAGGGTTCGAAACAAGGTGAGTTCAATATGCATACGAGGGTTCGAATCTAAATTAGTTACACATGAGGGTTCAAACTTTAGTTAGTTCCACATTATGGTTTAAATCTAGGCTAGTTACACATGAGGGTTCATACCTAGGTTAGGTCCATATCATGACCACATAAAGTTGCGAATCTAGGTTAGTTACAAATGAAGCTTATCTGTTTGTGATGTCCTCATGTTACAGTCTTTGCTTGTCTTGTTTGTTGCCAGTGTTGTTGAAGGCGGTTTCCTTCACCTGCTGGGCGGTTACATCATCATATTAGAGAAATAACCTTAAACGTGGCGTTAAAAAGTCAAATCACACAAGGGTTAAAATGTAGGTTAGTTACAACTTATGGTTCAAACCAATGTAACTTATACATGAGGGTTCAAACCTAGATGAGCTACAAATTATGGTTCAAACCTAGACCAGTTTGACATTAGTTTTCAAACCAAGTTGACCCTAATTTGAACAAAAAGCAGTAAGTCGTTTCTGGGACGATTAAAAAGTGTGTTTATATGACTATATTAGTTAGTGTGTTGGGTGTGTGGAATACTGTCATTAAAACTACACATCACTGAAGAGGCGGATGAACTGTTGTGATTTAATACACTGCAGTAATAGTAGTACACTAATTATTAGTATGATGTTGAGAAAGTAGCCCAAACAAATTAATCTTCTGGAACTTTGTGTTTATGCCATGTAGATTCTAACACAAGCACAGGAAGTGAGAGTCAGGTGACAGCTAGGAAAGTTGGGGAAGCCGTCACCAGTACTTTAGGGGCTGTCGCATCAGCCATGGATTATCCTCTGGGTAAGTCACGACAGATGGTGTCACCACTTCAGGTCAGAGATTTAAACTTTATAATGTTCATCATTATGATTCAGAAAGAGAATCACAAAATTATGTTTTTCTAACTTAAATGTTTACAATGTGGAGGTTGAACTGAGTTGGCACATGTCAAGCGTCTTTAACAATGTAAGCATCTTATAAGGGTATGTCCACTTTCAAATTGAATGGGGGCCTGTGGCCGTGGCTTACTGGTAGGGTATGCACTTATGAATCATACTTCAATTTACCGTTCACGGGATCGAGTGCATCTGTCCTTCATCAGGTATATGAGGGAGTCACACAATGAATCTTTGGCGATCGGGGGATTGTTTTTTTAAGAGGTTTCCTCTTGGTTTTCCACTGTAAGGCAAGGAGGCGTGTGAAGTGGACAATCCGTCGTCATATACATCAAAATACCCTTGAGTATGCCATTAAACCCCAATTAACCAAACTATCAAATTGAATGGAATAATATATTGAAAAACAGTCATACTGTTGTGAATTACCTCCACGAATTAAATGATTTTTATATACCTGGGTAAATTAAAGTAAACAAGACAGCGACTGCTATTTTATACACTTTACTGAGCTTTGGGACAGGACTACATGTACATTCATCATCAGAAATATAACTATTTACAAGATCATATATTTATTATGATATCTTTTATTTCAGACTTTAGGTCCATATTTAAGGCATATATATATCTATCACACAAACATGTTCTGTATCCAGTTAATATAAAATTTGTGTTTTCCCAGGTATACTTAAAGACAGTGCTCGTCCTACTTATTGGATACCTGATGAGGAGATTAAGGTGTGCCATGTTTGCTCGTCAGAGTTTGGTCCTAAGCTAACCATCCATCACTGCCGCGCCTGTGGGCAGGGTGTCTGTGTCATCTGCTCCCCGAACAAGAGAGCAGTTCCATTAAGAGGCTGGGACTATCCTGTCAGAGTGTGTATTACATGTGAACATAAGAAGGATAGACTGTGATAAATTTATTGTATTGTCACAGCCTTTGGAAAAGTATAAAGAATACACTAGAACTACACCTGCAGAAATAACAGAGTAACCATATCAAGACATTTTAATTGATATTTTGTGATAAACTTTTAGTTCTCTATTTCTCATCTAGTTAGGTGATGTAAACTACACATCATTCATTGATCCACT
This sequence comes from Mopalia muscosa, assembly GCA_031763545.1. Taxonomy (NCBI): domain Eukaryota; kingdom Metazoa; phylum Mollusca; class Polyplacophora; order Chitonida; family Mopaliidae; genus Mopalia; species Mopalia muscosa. The sequence goes on along the minus strand of JARFOD010148797.1, from coordinate 3,437 downwards.
CTACCATCATTCACTATAAACAATTGAAAATGTTTCATATTTTAGACACAAAGGTTGTTGTGTTTACTACGAACAATCTTCAAGGTTATGCCCTAAATGTATGACCAAAAGCACCAAATTAAAACATAGCTCATTCTTAAATATGTACAGTACACTTTAACAGATGTCGAGACCACAGTGTGACCGGCAAGCATAAGAATAGCCTCTGTTTGTCATCATCATATAATATATTGCAGACATTTGCCCATCAACTGGATTCTGTTCAACTTAACTTTTCCATTTTTTTTTTTTTTTCTATTTTGTTGTAACTGTCTTCCATGTAGGTCTAGTCACCTGACTGGTCTTATTACCAACCCAATCCCCCACTGTCATCAAGTCCCCTGTATTGGTGGGTCCTACATTGATGGCCCGGTGAAGGAGCGGGTGAGCCATGGCCCTGCAGAATACTCCTTCAGCTTCCTCGGTCGATCATAAGAGGCGAGAATAGAGGTTGCTTTCTGTTGCCCTGGTGTTCGCAGAGCTAAAGGGTAACAGGGAGCAGATTTGTTTGTGATGTTCTATATTTGTGTCTGCATCATATAAGTGAAATACCCTTGAGTACGACGTTAAACACCAATCAAACAAACAAACAAACAAACAAACAGATGTTTGGGGGGGTTTGGAGTTTCTTCTTGCCCAGAGTTTAAGGGCAGCATAACACCAGATATGATGTCTTTATAAAGAACTTTGATGAATAAATATTTTTTAACACATTTAAGTTGCAGCTGATTAAATTCTTCATCCGTTCAGCATTGCTACTCTCCAAACAAATTGCCCTTAGCCCAGGGGCTTAGCCAGAAATCAGCAGTAGTTCACTGGGGGTTAGCCAGAAATCAGCAGTAGTTCACTGGGGGTTAGCCAGAAATCAGCAGTAGGGTGTCCAAAATGGTTATTTTGATTCACTTTCATAAAACTGGGTGTCCAATTTTGACAGTTTTCCTATCTCCTGCATGTTAAACTTTCTTAAAACAGGGTGTCCAAATGATGCAATTGTTCACTTCAGGGTGTCCATTTGGAAGAGTGGACGGGTGTCTGCCTAAACCCTTGGCAAGGCCATGGGAAAACAAAGTAATGGCCACCATTGCTGTCAAATATGGGAAGAAAAAATGTGGACGTGGCAACATTCTGTTTTGTATTGGGTTGGTTTTTGGGTAGAAAGCAAATTGGTTTTGAGGTGTATTTGTATGAAGTCCTTTGATTATCTTTGTTGTCATTGGCCTCCAGGGTAGTTTATATATATCAAGACTTTGAAGCCTATTTACATATAATTCAAGAATCAGAATTCCAAATAATTTTTTAAAGTTTGATAAAATATATAGTATTGAAGGAGGAGCATCTTGTTGCCTGGTGCTCTGGCACTACGAAGCAACATCAGGCTGCCCAGTGGATGTTACTTTGTTAAATAGAATGGTAAATTGCTTATTTTGGATTATAGCATTGTGTAGCACTTAAATGTTTTGAATCTTGGCATGTGTCATTGTAGTGTGAGTGAAAAGCCTAAGTTGAAGATACAAGCTTTGATCTCTTTACAATCAATTAATCAATGAAAAAATCAAATATATTAATTAATCACTCTGTAAAGCGTGTGGTTGGAGGGAGTTTCATGTTGCCCTGGTGGTCCTCAAGCTAAAGAAGAACAGGAAGCAGATCTGTTTGTGGTGTCTTGTTGTCCTGTATTCGCCCCTTTCTGTCTTTGTTTGTTTGTTGCCAGTAGTTTCGAGGGTGGTTTCCTTCACCCAGTTGGCTGGCGGGTAATCCTTTCAGCGAAACAACCTTGAGTACGACGTTAAACCCTAATCAAACTAACAATTAAGCATAAACCTGTTAAAGTATAAGATAATGTATAATCTGTTGACAGTTCGATACCAGGTGGATATGATGAGGAACCTTCGTCATGTAAACATCGACCATTTACACGTGGGCTGGTATCAGAGTACTTACTTCGGCTCTTTCATCAACAGAGCTTTACTCGATTCACAGTTCAATTATCAAAGCTCTATAGAGGAATCTGTTGTACTTATTTACGGTAAGTTTGATTTAAACGGCTACTTCAGGTGAAAGTGAAATAGCCTCGAGTACAACAACAAACCCCAAACAAACAAATAATCTTAGAGTACAGCTGGGTTTTTGTTTACTAAGATGGTGGGGGGTTCTTTACCCAGTGGGCCAGCGCAATGTCAGGTACGTTAAATTAGCTTGCATACTGTGTAAAGCTATGATTGAAATAAAGTAACAAATAATAATCAGCCTCCAGAAAATCATGCCGCCAAGTAAAACCCGTCTTGGGGAGAAATTTTGAAAAGAATATATTGGCGTTATATTCGATTTTTTGTGAAAATTTTAGATCTTAAATTTTTTGTCTTTGAAGAATTTGACATTTTATCCAAGACAGGCAATAAGACTAACAAATTGAAAATTTTCGCTAAAGTAGAAAAATATCCTTCAAAAACATGACTCCTGTTTAACTTTACGGATTGGGTCCTAATAACAGAACTTTTAAATTTTTTTTAGATCCTCTGAAGACAACACAGGGATTTCTTTGTCTGAAAGCGTACAGATTAACGCCGATGATGATGGATTTTTACAGAGAGGGGGATTTTTCTCCCGAGACTGTCCGTAAAATGAAGCTCAGTTTTGAGAAGATGTTTGAGGAAATTCCGGTATATATCCGTAATTCTCACCTGACCAACACACTGTTATGTGAGATGGAAGATATAACAACTACACGACGATCAGACCAGTTCTTGGATTTAGCAACGAGGTAGGTTTCAAATGTTGGAGAGGGCCCGTGGCTTAGTGGTAAACCAGTGCGCTTTCTAAAGCCTACATCTATGTACCGGTGGCCGTGGTCCTGGGTAGCGAGTTCCCTTCCTAAATTGAACCTGCCTGGATTTACTGTTCACGGGATCGAGTCTGCCTGTCGACAATCGGGTATATGAGTGAGTCACATGTTGTGGTTTATGAGGTTTCCTCCTGGTTTTCCATCATAAGAGGACAAAGGGCAGTGTGAAGTTCACAATCTGTCTTCCAGGGCCTGATCCAGGGTAAAAGTTTGGGCACCCATCACGTTACGATCAATCTGAAGTGTCCCCGCTTCTGCTCTTCGGAACAAAATTGATTTTGTATGATAAAATGAAGCCATTTTAGAGCACCGTGGGGAAAAGTAATGAGCAATTAGAATGGCACAGTGCCTCGCTTTGCAAACAATGTAGGTCAATTACACCTTCATTGACTAAAGAGTTACATTTTTCGCGAAGCGTGGGAAATGGTTTGGTATCACTTTCACTATCAACTTTCAGCATTTTTAGCCCACAGTCAGAATGACTGTGGGCTATTCTCATCACTCTCCGTGGTCCGTCCGTCCGTCTGTCCGTCCGTCCGTCCGTCCGTCCCATAAC
>JARFOD010148786.1:0-12626 GCA_031763545.1 Mopalia muscosa | reverse complement strand
TCCCATATAAAACTTTTATAAGGAGTCAATCTCTCAATGGTGGGCGTCAAGATCCATTCATGGATCTCTTGTTTTATAATGAAACAAATCAGAAACAACCATTTTGTATTTTTTTTAATTTCAATTTTTTTTTATATATATAAACGATCCTTTTATAGGTCTATTGTGGAAGTATCCAGGCCTACTTTTCCAGGAATATTGCATTATGATTTAAATTGAGTAGTTAGATTTTATAATATCCGTTAATTAAATTAGGAATAATTTTCTTTCTTATAGGGACAAATCTAGTGTCAAGGTGGTGTTATTAGTTGTCTTTTCTTTTTTCCCCCAATGTAAAATGGACAGCAATCTGTGGAATCTAGAATGAAAATGGCAATCCTTAAAGTTTTATTATTTTTTGTGAATTCTATGTACACTGCTATCAAATGTGACAAAAAGAAAAAGTTGGATAACATTTCCTTCGGCTCCTTGCCATGTTTACTGCCTGATAGTAAAAAATATTCAATAGGTGAGATAAGCTGGCTTAGTGCTCCCAATAAATGCCACCACTAAATCTGGATAAAAACAATTGTTAATCAGGACCTGGCTCATACATGTAACTCGATTCTTCAGATCCTACTGTTTTGTGAATAATGTCTCATAATTTAAGTTAAGTACAGCATTTATTAGCATAAATCGGAAACATTGACATGTTTGAAGATTCAAAAAGTTTTTTTCCTTTAATGTCCTTAATTTCTCATTATTAAGTGGTATTATGTTAGATCAGTTACAAAGTGATTCAATCCATTACAAATCTGTGTTTTATGGTGTTTACAGACCTGCCTAACAGCTGTATTCTGGAGTATTTGGAACATAATTTATGTTAAATCAACCAATAGGCCATCAAAATACACACAAATTAATATTCTATGCTATACTGTTACACAATTTGAGATTTGTTGACTAATTTCCTTTTAGGACAATATTCTTATGCTGCCTCTTTATCTGAACACAGTATCTTGATTTCTATAGAAATAACTTATTGAATGTAAATATTTTTTATATTTTTCAGCCTACTGATTGTAAGGTTTTGATCGATAAGTTGAAAGGATGTAATGGCAGTGAATCAGAGCTCTACAAGGAGCTCAAATATGTTACTTCATGGACGTTTGGAAAGGTAACTAATTCTTGTATCCTGCAGAAGTAGGAACAGACTTTGTAAATGATAATTACTGGTATCAGCATTTTATTTTACCATCTATGCCATAAAGGTTTGCTTATGGCTGAATGGATCTTCCTGTTGCCCTGGTGCTCTCAAAGAGCTAAACAAGAAGCCAATATGTTTGTGATGGCGTAGTATAACACCCCCCATAGGTTAACACCCTGTCCTGTGAACCAATTAGCCTTAAGCATGGCGCTTAACTTCAATCAAACAAACAAGCCATTACAACTGTTAAGTAACTAATTGCAAAGAGAATAAGACATCTTGTTGAATTCTGGTAACTCTAAATGCCACTTACTTACTGCAGTTACATGTAACAATAAGTGCTTATCTAATACCATAATCACATGGTTTACTGATTCTGATGTATACATGGAGAAATGAATGATTAAATGAAATGTGATTTGTGGTTCTATTTTCAGTGTGAGCTATACCATTGGGCAGATGTTTTAGATACATTCGATGATGTTCTGGATAAAGCCACCAGAAAAGAGAAAGAGAACAAGTGGACACTCGCTTGTGATCTTCCTCTCAATTCAGAGGTAAAAATTATAACTATTTTTGTAAAATTATTCCTTATGATTTGTTTCCCTTTTCAATAGCTCTAAGGACAACATTATTGAGAATATTATGCTGTCAGCTATAGCTTATTTGCATATAACATTTCACAGTCTGATTGTGTATCTGTTTACTCTTTGGAAGTACACCGCCACCGTCAAAGTGAATTACCATTAACACTGTGTTAATTAAACCTCAATCAATCAATCCATTTTCAATCAGAATTGTGCTTAGTGCATAGCTTTTTTTCTGAATCTAGTCTCTTTTTTAAGCCTTGATCTTATTAGTACATGTAAATGCTTCTGACAGAAACAAAAAGAACCATCCTTGAACTATTACTTCAAATGGCAGATGAAGTAAATGAAAGCTTGTAAATTAGTCCATACTAAACCCAACTAGTATGACAGAATATTTATTAAATCTTTTTTATCAAATGGTCAATACAGGGTCGACCCAGTGTGCCTCTGATCATATTTATTTACCATACTGAAATCTGATTGGCCGTCTTATTAGTGAAATACCCTCGTACAACGTTAAACCCCAAACAAACAAGCAATCTGATTGGTAGAACATTTTGTCTTTGTATCTGGAGAGGTACTGTATTTTTCTTGTCCATTTTACTTAGCAGCAACAACCTTTGAAGATAATTTGGAGGAAGAAAATTGTGACCCAGTAGCTGTATTTTACATATCGCCAGTGGTGACCATGACTGATTTACTGGGTTTTAACATTATCTTTGTAAATCTGTTTGTTTCAGTTAAAGGATCTGATGGTCCATGTGCTGCAGTTTACAGCTTTGCTAATAGAACACAGCTTCTCGCGGCATCTCTATAACTCAATGGAGCACCTTACCACACTTCTCTCATCCTGCGATATGGCTGTCGTGTTGGAAGTTCTTAACCTTCTTTATGTATTCAGGTAAATGTTGATTTGTTTAAAAACAAAAAAGTCAAGTTCAGTAGATCATAACATTCTTTTCATTACCCAACGCAATAGTTTTGGGTGGACTTAGAAACTGTCTATTGCAAATGTTTGGAACAAGATTACTTAAAATCAAATTCACAGCTTAACTTCAAACTGGGAATAGCTTCCACCTATTAAGACAATAATTTGAAATTACATTAACTGATGTACTTGAATACATCTTCCACTTTTTTACCATGAGGGATGACTTCCACCTGGTGTTCCAACAAATCGCACATGCTATTATGGCTGTTGTTGCACATTAGATGATTTTCAAATGACTGTGTTGTGAACATGGTAACTTGAAAAGAAGTTTGCATAGTTTTTTTAGCCTTGGGCTGCATTTTCTGCCTGTTGGGATAAGGGAAAAGATTCTACTAAATTCTGCCTGCAAAGTGGCAGCCCTTTTTTGTACTTAATTAACACAAATATATCTTGTGGAGGTCCTTCAACACCTACCACTGTCATGGTTTCTTTCCACCATATTATTGCGGGTGGTTGGAGGGAGCTTCATGCTGCCCTGGTGCTCTCAGAGTTAAAGGGGAGTCCTGTTGTTGTCCTGTATTTGTCACATCCTGTTTTTGTTTGTTGCCAGTGGTTGTCGAGGGTGGTTTCCTTCAACCAGTGGGCTGGTACGTCGTCATATAATTGAAATATCCTTGAGTACGATGTTAAACCCCAATCAAACAAACAAACAAATTCCACCATATTATCAAACTAATATAATGGTAACCTCCACTGACCTTTACTCTTACACGAAAGAAACTATTCTCAAAAATGGATGGTCAGCATATATTTTTTAATTTTTTTTTCAAAATAAGCCTTAAGCTGGGGACATGCTAACTAAACAGCTTAGTAGTTAGGTAATGTGCAAAACCTTTATTTACCTTGGTAAGTCCAGAGAGAGCGTAAGATAATAGGTTGTGTCTTTTGAGTGTCTTCACTCATGTCACGGTTGGTCTCACTCATTGGGCTGGTGAGCATTATATACGTGAAATAATAATTCAGGCGTTAAATACTATCTTAAGCCTCCGTCAGTCCAAACATCCCAATTTATAAAAATAACAATCTTCTCAATTTATCTTTTGTCGGTTTATATTTCAGCAAAAGGTCAAACTTTATAACTCGATTAGCTGCCGATAAGAAACAAGGATTGGTTGTTCGTCTTACTCACCTGGCTGAGGTTTGTTTACTTTTCTTGTAGTACAAATTTGACTGAAACACATTTTCTTTTCTGCATGGTATATTAACTATTGCAGTCGGCAAAAGGTGAAAATCTGCAATAGTTTAATCTGTTATATTATAACAGTAGCTCAATATTGATTTGTATATGAGTGAGTCATATGATTTGGCTCCACCAATTGCAGGGTTGATTTTAAACAAGGTTTCCTCTGAGTTTTCCACCGTAACAAAGCAAGGAATTGTGTGAAGTGGACACTCTGTCGTCATAAAAGTGAAATACCCTTCAATACGACAAACCCCAAATAAACAAGCAAAATTATTTTAACCACATCAGCCTTTAATTGCAGACATATAGATTTCAGTGAACCTATCAATATTTGCTTGTTGGTGATTTACTCATATTATTTGACTATGAGATTACATTGTGTATCTTCAGTCTTTTGACGTAAGACATTCAGATTGGTCAAAATCAATGCTAGAGTAAACCATAGAATTTGACATCGTTGGTGGGCTGTCATCTGTACAGTTACACCTGGTATTTATGTCTACTACAAGTTAATAAAAGACTGATTTTTTTTGTCTTTCTGAGCATTAGGAAATGTTACTGGATGCCTGGTCTTTCCTTCCTTCTGCCCAAGTATTTGATCAAGAATTTGAAATTAATTAGGTCCACATAAAATATGGTTTTGTAACATATAAAAAATTTTTAGTTGTAAGTTTTTGTATAATAAGAGGTGTCTTTAAAACATTTCAATATTTTTGTGTGTAGCAAATTTTCAAACATAGCAAAACAATACATATTTTATGGTTTTGTTAATGTCAATCACTGTTTGAAAACCCTGATATCATAAGGGAAATTGGACAGTATAAAATACCTATCGGTTCAATCAATCAGTTTATTAAAATTTTCAGAGTTGGGGTGGTAAGGAGAATGGTTTTGGTTTGGCTGAATGTTGTAAAAACCAACCCTTGTCTGTAAGTATACGTTTAGTTTTTCTTCAGAAAATAATTCCTCCATTCTGATTATATTACTGTATTGGCCTGGCTCTTTTAGATGAAGCATATAAGTCTGTTCTTAGTCCATCCAACGGATTGTCCTAGTAACGTGTGTTGAGGAAGTAAAGTTAACTTGGTGAATGCAATGACCATTATCACGAAATTAAAACCCAGAATAAGCAGTCTAAAGTAAGTTTATTCACTGTTCAGTCTAAACTAAATTTATATAATTGTATTTACAGGGGTATCCATCCAGTGCTACAACTTTACATTTTGAATTTTATGCTGAAAACAAAGATGAAAAATCGGGAAAAAAGGTTTGTTTCTTAAATAGTTGTAATGTTTTTTTTAACTAAGGAATGCTGTACATGTAAATCTGTTGACAAAGTCTGATGAAGAAAATGACAAAATTGAGATTTAAGTGCTTATTACCATTTGTTTAATAAATATACAGATATCTATAACACTTTGATTGGTATCAAAATTGAGAAAAACTACACATTTGACGGAACCCGAAACTGTTTGTCTATATAATTATGTTCTACCCATTTTTCAGGGTTCATCAAATATCATCACCTGTATCCATATGGAGAATTTGGATAAAACCAATAAGTTGTCTTCACAAATAATGGAAGACATACTAGAACAGTTCAAGATTCCCGAAGAGAAACATGTATGTATTATTTTAGGCAAGGATGCTAACAATATATGAAAATTATTTTTCACACTTAGTTGACATTGTCCATGCTATCTGTAATGGACACCTGTCTTTTGCCATTGTCTAAAAAAAACTTATTGCTCCGGAATAAGGACTAAAAAATCATGGTAAAACTCTACAGATGATTTAGTTTTGACAAGATTGTTCTCTTGTGAGTTTGAGAGTAAAGTTAAAATATTGTTTATGGTGGTCTTGTATTTCTGGTAGTATCAACTTGCTTTCAACATCTGTTGGTTTTGTCATCCTTTAATTCTATGTCTGAATTATTTTGTAGATGCTTCTTTATACACACATTCGTCTGGCACAATCCTTTGCTTTACCCAAGGCCAGAGTCCAAAGTGTACAGGCTCGGTTACAGTCCCTGTCAATATTAGGTAAATCTATAAGTAACACTACAGAGGACTTAATACTGAAATTAAACTTTTATGTTTGACTTTTGGATATGTGATCCATCAGTAAACAACGCATTTTCATTCAATTGTGCTCAGTTTTCACTTTTGTAAGGCTATAGTGATCAATTATACAAAATCAGGTCATCAGTGTATTATTAAGCAGTGACTTTAGAAAATAAATAGATTAATTTAAGTTCTCCAATAATTTGCTGCAGCCCTGAAGGATTTTCTTTTACACATGTCAGGCCACTATATCATCCTAACATAATGCTATGTTTATAGTCACATTCTGACTTGGCTTTACATTCTAAATGGTGAAGGTAGCATTGTGTATCAGTCTGTTGACAGTTCAGATTGGTCTAAAACCAATGCTAGAGTAAGCCACAGTTTGGTGTCATAGGTGGACTGTTATCTTGACGGTTACACCTGGTGTTTATGTCTGCAACAAGCTAGCATCCTGGTCAATCAACTGTTCCTTCGTTATAGTAAATGACAGTACCGTTACACTTTAGGTACATGGATTTTCCAACAGAGCAAAACAGTTTAGGTTTTATATTTGTTGCTCTATTATTTTTGGCCTACATTACACGATTGAATTATAAGAAATAACCTTAGACATGGGGTAAAACATCAATCTTTATAAAAACTCACTTAGGTAAGGGATGTGAATAGTACAAGACAAATATTTTCAAATGGAAAATTATGTTTATTCTATTGATATTATGACCCACCAAACTCTCAAGAGTTTTAAAATACCTCTTATGTAAAATGTATACATGTGAATGTAAAAATTGACTTTTTTTTACTTAGTATACTCCAGTGCAATCCAGGAAACTTTAAACACATTGTTGTACAATGGCTTGATAGAAGAACTGGTTGATGTGATAGAGCTGCCTGACAATAACCTTGTGGTAAGAACACTTTCACTCACATCCTAGCAAATATTTTAAGCCCGTTATTTCAACTATGTTTTACCAAAGTTAAAAATGTTGTAGATTTGCTTTGGGAAATCCTTATAAAATAATAAAAAAGACAAGTTGTGAGTTATGTGCATCAATAGAGTTGCCAACCAAAATTATGGTGAAAGTGTTTGGACTAAACAAATCGTTTTGGCTTCTGTAATATATTTTGAGCCAAAGGCAGTATAATTATGAAGTATATTATGCTGTCTGTTATGGTGAAAGATAGATTGCACATTATGGTTTTTTCACTGTTAACTCTTTGTTGAGAACAGTCATCCTGTAAGTTAAATACCCTTTATCACAGGGTAAAACACCAACCAATAGATCAAACCTTTTTAAGACAGACCTTTTCAGTACCATGTAAAAAAAGTTTCGCTTTTATTTGGCAAAAAAAAAAAAATTTTCAAAATTTTATTTTGAACTATTTTTAAGTCTTTTTCCATCAGAAAAAATTTAGTAAATGAGTTAAGTTTCATTGAATATAAATTTAGGCAATCTGTTGTGTATAAGATAATGGCAATGGTTTGTCAGCATGTAGGTAAAATTTCTAGACCTCATAATGTTGTTTGACACTAGTTAATTGATATCTGTTGCAGGAGATAAAAGCAGCCGCCCTGAGAACCCTCACATCCATTGTTCATTTGGACAGAAATCCAAAGTAAGATAACACATAGGTTACACATCAATAAATTGTTGGTTTAGTATTTTTCTTCTGAATACAAAACCAGTAACTTAAGGTGTACTTGTGCCTTTTACCAATTCACAAAGATGTGCATTGTGTATTTTCCATCTGTTTTAGTTAGTCTTATGCAATGTTGGAGTAAACAACAGAGTTTGGCATCATTGGTGGGCTGTTATGTGGACAGTATCACCTGATCTTTATGTCTGTAACGAACTACATTTTATGGTACAGCTGTACAAACTATTATCATCTTTATTACACTGGGGCCAGTTGCTCGAAAGAGTATGAGTCACTAACACCAGATTAAATCGCTAATACCAGGTTAGAGATGGACCTACAACATTGTGTGACGTCATCTAATAGATGATTAAATTTAATAGTGCTTTGAGCAACCGGCCAATGCTCTACAGTGGTGATCTCCCAGCTTTATACTCCATTGACACTTAATTCCTTTAGGGATGCGGACAAGTTTCCTCCTGATCCCCAAACAATCTTTCTTTTAAATTCATGATCAGTGGTTTTATAGTTCATTCAAACTAAATACCTTGAAGCAACAGGTGTTCTATACTGGATAAGGGGCTTATTAATTGTCATTGCTGGATTCTACAATATGGGTCTTATGGATAAGCTTGCACTTAGACAGTGCATAAGTCAGATTATCTTTTAAAATTAATAATTCCAGTAAAAGTTTGTTTTTATACAGCATATCTGTGTGTGGTTACAGATTGAATGCTATAATTGATGCCACAGGAGCAGCTTCTTATCATGGTTTCCTTCCAGTCCTTGTGAGGTCCTGTATTCAACATATGACAGGTAAACACAGAATCGCGTTTAACTTTGAATTGATCACCTTTGCCTCTGTTTTTTTTTTAAAGATAAATCTCATGTTGAGAGTGAAATTAGTTCAAACTTAAATTTCTGTTTTTAATTTGAATCTTTTTAATGCTAACTGAATTTAATAGATTTAAAAGTAAACGTTAAAGGAGATTGAAGATTAATCTGGAGTAAAAGGAACACAAAAGACTTGATTTTTGTTTTGTTGCAGATCCTGAGTTAACTCCCTTCCCACAGCCATTTGCCACTGCGCTTTTCTCTTTCTTGTATCACCTAGCCAGTTACGAGAATGGTATGTGGGTTTTACTTAATTGTGTTTTTCTGAAGTACTATATTTTTATTAAAGACTTATTGTCCAGCACAAAAAATGTAGGTCAATGAAAAAAACAAAAATTGTCCTGTGTTCCAAAATAAAGTTTTAGTCTCACAATTTGAATTGTGAACAAATCCACTACTTATAAGTGGGCAGCCGCGGCAATGGCTCATTGGTAGCAAGTGCGCTTCCTGAACTGAACATGCTTCGATTTACCTTTCACGGGTTCGAGTCCACCTTTCGACTATCCGGTATATGAGCGAGTCACATGGTGTGGCTCCAGCATTTGCGGGGGTGGTTCTTACGAAGTTTCCTCCCGGTTTTCCACCGTAATAAGGCTGTGTGAAGTGGACAATCGGTCGTCATATAAGTGAAATACCCTTGAGTACGACGTTAAACACCAATCAAACAAACAAACATATCAATCTAGAGCTGAAATATATTCGTAACTTACAATCCTTTTAATTGGAAAACTACCCTTATGTGTGTAGGCCTATCTTATGCCCCTTAATTTGGCCCTACTGTGGAAGTCACAATTATGAATTGTGTAAATGCGAGTAAAATATATAGATCTATCTCGCCATACCATCGCCCATTAGGCCGTCTGGCTTTAAGGACAGTTTCAGTAGCAATACTCTTTAGCACTGGAACAAACTGAGGTTTCCAACATCATGGAAAATGTTTGACATCTTGGCTGTGCTAGTGTCAATTATTGTTGGAATACATTGCCGTCATTACGTGAAATTCCGGTACCATTAAGCACAGCGGTGTATTACATGTAGCAATCAACCAATCTATCAATTCTTCACCCAATTAAACAAACACTTAACAGTAATAGGTATACTGCACGTTAGTTGTATATGTCGACTGGCTCTCTACTGGCGCCACGTATACGTCTTTTACAGTAAAACAAGAAATTTAAGGCAAACAAACCATATTTCCAATATATTTAATTCGGTTGTAAAGATCATAGTGCCGCACTAAAGCTTAAGGCTTCCATTCAGACATGTGGCTTTCAATAGAACAGTGGGATATATTCTAGCTGTTACTCCTATTGTTATAAACCCATGCGTTTTCCTACATTTATATCAATTATCAAGCTTTATATATTTTACACTGACTTTCTTTGCTGGGTCTAGTCGCAAAAAAAATCGTTGTGACGTCAACTGACAGCGGATTAAATTGAATAGTGCTACCGATCCAGTACAAACACTGACATTAAGATACAAATCTGTTGCATACAAAAAAAAACAATACTAACTGTTCACAGGCGCCTAACCAAATCACAAACCCGTATTTTACTAGCTTTTGTTTGTCAGCGTTTTTATGGAAACAGCTGGACTTTTGGACTTATGCAAATGTGGACTTTAATCTGGGCAGTTTGCAAAACAGGCTTCTCTCCCTTTAATAGTTGTAAGACATCCTTCAATGATGGCGACAAGCGTGGTACCGGCAGCTCTCGAGCCATGGGTGCAAATATTGGTTCCCAAACCATGTTTTGACAATTTTTTTGTCGATTTAAACTTCCTAGACGGTAAGAATAGTGTTATTATTTGTTTTCTATCCAAATACAAGTATGGTACGCCCTTTCATGTCGAATTTGTTAACTTTAAAGAAAGCATTTTTGACAGTGTTGCTGTTGCACTGAGTCTGATATCATTCGCTATCTGTCATGACATCTATTTCGGATAGTCAATAAAGCGCAAGTCTGCATTGACGATTACCTTTGCCAGTAATTAAAAACAATTGATATGACACCGTTACGTGCACTCTAACTTTGAATCTCTAAACAGACTACATTAATATTAGTCCTGATATAACTGAGAATTCATTTTATAAGCTTACATATAAATTATGCAAGGGGGACTGTCCGGAAAGTGGTCCCTGGCAGGCTTGCGCCACAAATATGCAGGATTTTTTGCACCATGAATGGGAGGGGAAGCACTCACAGTCCAGTAAATAGGGCTAATACATATAGAGCCTAACGGCAAATTCTCAGTTATGAATTTGTTATGTATTTTTTGGTACTCACAAGTCTATTTGCAGCTCCTGTGTCCTTGGAATCACATATATTTGCAAAAACAACCACCACAGTAGTAGCTTGCTTAAAAATATGTCAAACTAAGCCAATAATTACTCACAAAAAAATGTATCCATCTTTATAATTCAACATTTTTTCTCCAGATGGTGTTATCGCACCCTCGAAGGGTAAATATGACATGACAATTGTAACCTCGTGATACAAATATCCTGTAACAAATAATTGACATACATTCAAACCAGACCTGTTCTAGTAAAATGAGGCAATGGGTACAAATATGTTATTATATATAACTGTAAATTCCAATAATAATCTATATCAACTCTACGTCTTGGGTTTATCATTGGACGACTTGGGTCTCAGCCTTGGACGACTCGGGTTTAACCTACTGTATGAGTTGGGTTGAACGTCTCGGGCATTGTACGAGTAGGGGGTAATTCATCCAGAGAGTTTACGCTTTCCTTTGCATCATCTTTTATGGTAATCAAAAAAAAATCTGTCAATTAATGGGGATAAACACACTCCAGTGTGACAAATTCTCCCAAACTGCTGCAATCTTTCATTGCTTTAAATTGAAAGTAGACTGGCCCAGAAGTTTCATTACATCACACGAAACTGAGGCGATGACGTTTACACATATACCCGATGACTTATTTCGTTAACAAACGCACGAGATGCAGAAAGTTTATGAGCCCTGGCATAACAGACGCGAGACATGTATATATGTAAACGTCATCGACTTGGACAAACTTAAAGTGTAGAAAGTTTATGAGCCCTGGCATTACAGACTTCAAACATGTTTGCTACCTTAAAAAGTAAGTTTCCATCTAGCCCTGTTAACATGAGAGTCATGCGGTGGGTGATCCTGCCTACATACCGAATAAGACGTGCACGAATTTCCATACAGTTAAATCATCAAATCCCATAAACGAGATGTACAACACTTTTTATCTGCTCTGGTAAATCGCTCTGCTCGAATCCCTACCATGACTGAGAGCACAGAAACAAAACGAAACGTACCTCCTGCGCAGGAGATTTTGAGTAAAGCAACAGACCAGATCTGATAAAAAGTCGTGTACATCTTGTTTAAGTGGTGGAGGAAGCCTGAAAGGTATAGTGAGGGAATGAATAGGATTTTATCATTGGATTTGGGTTTATTTTAATAAATCAAACTGTACGGAACTTGGCACACTGCTTATGCGGTACTTATGCGGGATGACCCATGGCATGACGGTGAGGGGAAATCCTCCTTGTCATGTTAATAGGGCTAGTTTGAAGTTTCCATCCTTAACTTACATGTAGCTTGCTAGGCTTGCATGCAGCCGAACTCTGGAAGGATGGACTCTCTCTTCTAGAAGTATATTTGAAAAGATGGGTGATTTGATTGGTGTCAGACAATGTTGTACAGATAGCAGGTGAAACTCCTGCCGCCTTAGATACCACATAGGCTAAACAACTACATGCAGTCCACAAAGTGCCAAGTAACATTACCAAATTGATTTCCTTCACAATAACCGTCTTCTGGCCATCCTCAGCAAAAACTTTGCCTTTTGTCAGTTTTAGAAAGGTGACCACACTCATTTACACATAACTATAACTCTATATCCTAGGTTTTCATCAGTAGAGGGAGTGTCAGGCTGCCCTATTCCTCTCAGAGCTATGGGGCAACATGAAGCCGATCTGATAGTATCTGATATTAGGACTGGCACGCTGCACACCATCGTGGGAATGATTTTACCTTAAAGGAGAAGATCACCCAAAAACCATATTCTATAAATAAGTAA
>JARFOD010148775.1:0-12626 GCA_031763545.1 Mopalia muscosa | reverse complement strand
TTTGACTGGTACCCAAATCAATTTCTCTCTTTTTTTGCATTCTTCCTTAGAACATGGCATGTTTGTGCCATTGTCTGGAAGGTCTTGGGTTACCATGGTCACCTCACGAGCACCCCAAGAGGGCGTATGTTGGGTTTACTAAAAACTTTTTATGATTGAAATCGTTTATTTCTCGTACACAATTTGCACTAAGTGTTTGAAATTTGGCATTGACAATCTTGAAGCCATTATCTAAAAAAACCGTCATGCAGTTTTTTTATATTGACTTTCGTTTTTAAGATATTTAGCAAATATTTTTTTTAAGGGCGGATTTTTATTTTTTACATATATATTTTTATCAATTGTTCAAAAACTAGCTTGAATTTAGACAAACCCTATGACGGTTTTTTAGTTTAAATACCGGTCTACACAGACATGCAAGTTTGGAGAAAAAAATCTCAAACTATCTAAGAAAAATAAAAGTTACAAACAACGGTCTTTTTAAAAAAATAATTTGAATTTAAAATAAAACGAATCATAATATGGCATTATATTTAGAATCCTGAAATCCTCTGCTTTCTGAATATATATAATGTTAATATAATCATCCTTTGGAAATACCCACAAAAGCCACGAAAAGGTAAGAGTCGCCTTTTTTTACTCCTGACTAGCTGTAGAGTCCTTAACGCTAAACCCCCATTAAAACTCCCTAATCCTGCATTAAAATTTAACACCGTCACACAGCTTGTGCTCGAAGCGGTGTTAGCAGCACTAAGCGGCGATTAAATGACCCTAACCCAAGATTAAATTTAATATTGCTCTCGACGTGGTTTAGCGGCGGATTAGACGGCATCCAAGATGGCGAATGCTCTTCCTTTCAACATGTTTATAAATATTCCAAGAACACAAAAAGAAAAAAGATAGGCCGTTTAAAGAAAGAATTAATTACATTGACAGTTCTACCGACGAAGAAATGAGGCAACGATCTAGATTTGGTCGGAGATCTGTTATATATTTATTTAGAAAATATTTTTTCTATGGTTGATACGATAACAACTCATCAATAAAAATATATTCCCCTCAGTAGAAATAATGTCAACTTCAACTTTCAAAGATCATTGAGATAGCCTATATCTCTTTATAGCTCCGTGGTTAGATGTTATTAATCCTACTGATGAAGTCTTGTAATTTCGAATCAAGTTTAAAATATTTTGACTTTAGTATATAAATAATAACACAATGTCTAGATAACCACTTCTCGAATTGTGATAGAACACAATGTTTCGGTACTGTACATATGCCTGTACCGTCATCAGGTGTAACTTGACTACAAAAAGGAGAGATTGGAAGCTATATACCAGTATGACGTAGTTAAATATACTGGGTAAAATGTTAAGTTGAATAATTTATGATTTTTTACTTGAGTAGTAATTGTTTCTTGTGTGGTTGAAATAATTTAAACTTGAATAGAAATCACATCTTTTGAATTTAAAATAACTTAGCTTATTACTTGAGACGATGACTGCAAAGTATTAATTACTTTTCTATTTGTAAAGTACTAAAGTATGCATTGTATGGGACAATAAATTTTCTTATTGTCTTTTTTCTACCCCAATAAATATATTCAGAAACTAATTTATTCGTCTGAGTTGTTATTAATTATTCTTCTTTCTTTTCTTTATCAAACTTCAATGGTATAACGAAATTTAAAACTAGTAAAACCTTTCTGCTGAAACAAATTTTGTTTTATTTTGTTGTCACCAAAGACTACATGCATGCATCCATAAGCTATGCTTCAAGGCGCAACCTTTTCCCCTTTAATATTGTTGATTATATAGCTGTATATACACGTATGCATAATTTGGTCATCTACACCATTTATTTTAATGTCAATTATTGTCATAAAATTTATATATTCTTACTAAAATTCATTGTATTGTTGGGTTTTTTTTTATTTTTGTTTTTTTTGTTTTTGTTTTTGTTTTTGTTTTTTTTTCCTTTTGTAAAATGAAGCCGTATGCCTCATTAAACATCCTTAAATTTATAGGTATGTTGTCCTATTCGGATTTGGTCTCCTAATACACAATTGGTTTCCAACTTTCATCCGTAATATTTACTGATTGAAAATATTATTATATGTAAGATGAATGTATGTTACAGTTTTAAACACTTTAGTGAAGGACTGAATTGTTTTCGGAACTCGCCAATTTAAAATCCCTTGCGAAGGTTGACAGTCCATCTTTTCGTGTTCACTAGATTCGCATTACGCGTCCATATCATAAACGTCCAATCAGATGTACTATTTCTAGGTCACCCACTGACCTTTCTCAAGGACTTGTGTGTGTTGGGTTTGCCACCCGACTTGTTCACCTCGCACTGTTTACTGAAAAAGTAAATATGCGCTTTAAATGAGTTTTTAATTAATCTGCCGGACTGGAATATGTGTGGATATGCATTAAATAGCCTTGGGGATAGTTAGGTATATGTGAAAGAGTGGGACAATTTGTAACGTTCAGTATTAAAGTTCAGCTGAAGGAATTCCACAGCATTCCTGCGGGGTTTCCCCGCTAGAGGGCGCTTGTCGCTTCACTCAAAACTGCTGATCGAGAACTTCACTGACATTTTCCAAAGACCAATCCTAATTGTATTTCTTGCCATTCTGTAAGTTGTGTGTGCGTTTATTGATATCTAATTTTACATTTTTAATAGTTGTCATTACCACGAACACATGATTTCTAACATAATTTGTCGATTAATATTTTGATTATAAAACTACAACAACACGGCATGTTTAGCTGTAGCACAATGACTAGGGCTAATTCCTCAATCTTAGCCCTACGTCCAGCCTATCTCAACCCATGGTGAAAGTTGGAAATTGATCTGCCGCTATGGCCGGCCTCTCGAAACATATATCCGATTTTTCTCTGATTTTTTTTGGATAGAAAAATGACACTAATTAAACTCCTTCTTTCTTCTCTGACGTTTAAATAAAGTTTTATTTGAGTTTCTCGCCCAAGTTGACACGTATTAGTTATCTCCCTTTGCAATAATAAGATTGAAAAATATTGCAAGTAGATAAAATACTAATCAATGGTTTCAATGTATCTAGAAAAAATCAGAGAAAAATCAGAAATAGCCATAGCGGCCTATCACAATGGGTTTAGATATGTGTTGTATATATTTCAGATGATCTTACTTCGTAAATGTCCGTGGTCTATGTATTTGTGCCTACCCATATCTGTCTGTACCGACGATGGGCGTTTACTTTCTTCCTTCTGCCATTAAAGATGTAGTCATCGTAAGGTGGCAGATCGTACCCTTTTAACTCAATAGACTGATTCATAAACTTTTTTTTTATATAACCAATGATCTAAGCCAACGCCGGAAAATTACATCTGTTATGTTTAAATGGCGGCATCCAAACCACTTTTATGTGCCGTGCATTGATTAAAAAAGGTACGATCTGTAAGAATTAGACACATGCGTGTACCAGTAATAAAACAGGGGCCATTTAAGTATTTTGCGATTTCTGTCTAAACAAGCTTTATCAATACACGGCTATTAAATGTGGTTGTCACCGAAAAAAGCTAATGAACCTTGTCTAACCATGTTAATTGGCAGTAATTATCTACATTTAAATCTATCGTTATTTGTACACACAATAAATGAAAAATGAAGATTGATAAGCCACTTAATATAAAGCCCGGTTGTATTGAAGATAATCATCGGATTCAATTTCCATCGGATGGCAGTAAACATAATAATTGTGAGCACGTATAACAGCACAATTATGATACGCTTGTTTTGATTAGATGTATCAAACACAGGACACATGCATATTTTGTTCATAAAATAATAGTTAGTTCTGTTATTCCGTCAAGTAAAGAATAAACTCTTCGGAACTCACAGGTTACATGTATAGGACTGCAATAAATGGACCAAATTCAAATCACAGCATACAGTTAATTTTATTAGACTTGCGTTAGCAATCCGTGTGTGATATGGGTTAATAGGGAAAACCCAACGCATCCCAGCATTTTACATCAGATGCATTCATGTGTGAAAACGAGGCTCATTTATCATCCGGATGTATTGAACATGGTGGAAACTCGATCGGGTTGAGGCAAATTGAAACACAACCAAGTGTGAAATGAATTGACTGGATCATATTGATATTGCAAATTCCTTCGGTTTGTACGATGAACCGTTTTTTATTATGGACATCCGATGGGGTTTGCTTGACGCTTAACAACATGGCACAATTGCCCTTGTCCTTGATGTATCTAGCACTTGATGTATAAGGTGTTTTCCATTTGGCATGATAAGGTGCCCTTCAGACATGTGAAGTTTGAATAGTTTGGAAGAGAATTTAACCTTGTGTTGCCACTTGCAATACTAGAAGCCAGGCGTGTTATTAACCAGTAGTCGCTGAGTCATTTTATAAAAATATTTTAACCTGTATTTGTTTGTTTGTTTGATTGAGGTTTAACTTCGTACTCAAGGGTATTTCACTTATATGACGACGGATTATCCACTTCACTCTGTAGCTTCCCCCACGGTGGGAAACCGGGAATTAACCTCGTTAAGAGTGCATCACCTGCTCTGATTTAGTGGTGGGCATGATATCATATTAATCATTGGATTTTAACATTCACCATGAGCCATTATGAAAACACCATTGTCAAACGTATAGCCCAACAGATTAGAAGGAATTGCTGTCTCAGAGAATTCAAAACCTATTAATAGTAAAAATCGAACGCATTGAGACATCGTGAGACATTCGGTAAGAGGATTACTCCAATGTATCTTAGGTTTATTTGGAATCCATACGATAGTATTGAAGTACAATGAAGCTTAGCTGTGAGTGAGCAGACAGAGGTGGCCCGGGGAGACCGTCTAACGATTCTGTAGAGATATCGGTGATACCAGACAGACTACACTTCTGGATTCCGATCCGCTATAATACAGACAGGAAATCGAACATCCTTTATAGCCCTCTAATCGAGTGAAGACATGCTATCTATAGAATTATCTGATTTACATTTCAATACGGCTTCCTTCAAGGTTTGCAGCGAATTATATACGAATGGCGGATATAGGCTTAGAGGGAATCTTTCAAATTGAAGGCCATTTCTTTCTCCCCAACATGTACAACTAGAAATATCTTTATACCGTATCATTGGTATAGGATATTGTTTGACAAGTTGATTTATTATAAAAGCTCTTAGTCTTGGCAGACTTGGCAATTTGAAGTGTCAATGTGTATGGACTTACTTGTCGCGATTGAATTCACTGCAATCATTTTAGTTTTGTGTTGATATCAGTAGAACAAGCCACTCTCGTTATTGCTACAGTTTGCTCTTAAATAATTTCTTAAGTGCCGTTGCTAACAGAAATCTTAAATATTAAACAAACGTCGTTCAATCACAAATAAAAACAAGAAATGTGTAAACAGTGATAGACACCATCCAATTATATGTTTTCAGATTAACTGAAATCCATTGATTATACCTATCAAGAGTTTACTCTTCAGTTAATCCCTGTCTTTGTCCCATTGGCCTGCCCGGAGGAATATCCACACACGATCGCTGTCTGTGGTACATGTATAAGGAACATACAATATAGAAAATACACCAACAGTCAGTTTGGATGTTTGAATACAAAGATAAATGGAAGGTTACAGCCATCGATATACACTTCACTTTAAACTTTTGGCTGGCTGGTTTTTGGTTTCGATAGGGCATGAAAGCGAAATTTGATCTTATGTATCTCGTCCGCCACTATGGTAGATGTATAATCGGCGATACTTTTATCTAAACGGTGGCTGGTGAGTATTTTATTACGCGGACAAGGAATTTAATGTCTTATTTTAGTTCTCCAGTACATAGATTTTCGAAAGTTTGCTGTAGCATTTAACGTTTTTCGTTGAGGAAATGTTATTGAAGCTCTTCTGTTCTTTTTTCTTTCGTTCTGTTTCTGTACATTTCTGAATACACTTTGTTATCTGCCTGAAAATATTATGTATGCACAGGACAAATCGGAACAATCATTTCAGGCCTATATGTATAAGTCGTGTTTTATGTATAAAGTACTTGTAATTAAAAAAAAAACATGACATTTGGAGTACATTTTGATGTTTAAGCATAATGAATTTGACGTTTATTTCCAGAACTGTCCACGAATATTCCTGGTAACAATTAAAGTTTGAAAGAAGAAACCAACCATCACTAGAGCATTAGAAGCAGCGTGACAAGCTGATGGAGCAAAAGTGTTAACAGGTTAATAAATTCATAAACAATGTTAGGCTTTAATTTCATTTAGTTCCTTCACGAAAATAAATGTTCTTGATGTCCATTGTGTGTTTCATTTGATTGGCGAATTCCGAGTGATCAGGCGTATTACCTAATGTTGTCCCTTCTGTAAATATAGTTCGTTAGATAGCTATGGCTTATTGCTCTATGCTGTATACCCTTATTTATAATCCAACCAAAAATATTTATGTCGAAACTGTGAGCACAGGATGCGTATGTTGTTCTTTATACGTTACGGGACCATATCCATGGGCAAATATTACAAGGCCATAGGCAGTTTGTAGAGACTGTCACTAGAGCGAATGTATTACGTCTGATCCAGGGCTTCTGCATACAATGTTAAATGTGTCTGTTAGATCACTCATATCGATGACAACTCCAGGCACCTTGTTGGCTGAGTGAAATAACATGCTTGGTAAGAGGAAGTGGTCCACGCGTGTTATTACTGCTATTGTTATGTAACAACCCTTTACTTCAATAATCTCTCAACTATAAGCCGGATTTATTGGGCTAGTTAGAGACATAGCTGATAATGATTGGAACAGTGTTGGCTCTGATCCAAACAATTGTTTCTGGCATTTCTTCCACCGTTTCTTTCTGTTATAGGACCTACAATAAAACAGAAGACTGTCAGAACTTACACGGGCGATATAAATGTGTACTTTTGATTAACTGTTTAAAGGAGAATAGAAAATAAGTGAACCTAGATAAATGACTCAGGGCGACTTGAAAAATAATATCCTCAGTATGGGAACCTTTTTTTGCTGGAGCCAGTTTGGTCATCTACTTTTTTTGTTGACTTTTGGTGCAACATCCTCTCTGTTTTAATGTCGTTAAATTTAATCAGAGTTAATTTCAACACATTTCCTCTCAATATTAGTTCGTTCTTTTATTAAGTGTTATTTTCCACGATAGTCGCTCAACAATGGTAGCTTGTGTCTATATCTATATGACAGAGACACCACGATACTAATTTACAGAATATGTGTTAACAATGAACATTCTCCATGCTTTAATAACTACATTTTCGAAAGAGATCTGTACAATCTAGATACCCAGGCTTTCTGTTTTGATGTTGTTTTCAGTTCCATTTACATTTAAACACTACCATCTTCTCCTCTAAATACAAAGGTTTTTATAAATAATAATGTATTGAGGATATATGTAATTTACAGTAAAATGCTCTACACTGAGGAAGTACAGCATTTCATAATAGCAAGTACTGAGTTTCATGGGCCTCGTTGTGAAAGAGTTTCTTAAAGCTTTAAACACACAGCTTGACCTTGTTCATTAGCTGCTAATTATGATCTACATTAGAAATAGCAACATTCTCTTGTCACGGAATATTATGATATTTGGTTCACCACAATGTCATATTCGATTCGAGAAATGTTTTACAGGCGATGTCCTCTTATACTGCTGTTCTGCTCTAATGTCATTTATAAATATATTTATACCCAGCATTGTGACCAGGATTAGTGTCGACTAAAGAACTTGTATGGCTTTTATGGGACAAGAAGCCAAAGAGAAATGATTATTTTACCAAGCTCCTTTGCTATTAAACAGTTGTTATCCGGAGTCTTGCAGATTTATTATACCAATCCTGCATTCGACACACATCAATATTACCTCCAAATAATCTCCCTTCATGTGGGTTGAAACAGGGATTAGGATATAAACATAAGGATTAACTCAACACCTAATAGCCGAAAACCCTCCTTGGCTGATTTATCTTTTTTTGTACAGTTCTTTTGTCTTCGAATCCTGCCAAAATGTCAAGAATTAGCTTCACACAAAGCTGACTTAATGACACCAGTTCTCTTATGTCTGATTGGTTGACGTCACTTATGCGGCTTTATCGCCCTTTTCAATAAGACTTTGACGGCCATTTCTGTGTCACCATGTTACAAACCTGTCACAAAGATCTAAGACCCATGCACATTCACGATACTGACAAGTATCTACAAAGTAGGAATTGGCTGTTTGCTTTAAAAACCAAGGTTGTAGTCTATACAGTATTGACAGTTTGAATTGTATTGTGTTAAAAACAACTTCTAATCAAACCGAGTACTACATGTTTCTATGTTTATGTGGATACTATAAAGAATACATTTTTATTATTGTTACAATACGATTACTATAGAGTTAGAATAAAGGTCATAGGTCATCATTAGGTATTGTATTTCTATCAATAGTCAGAACATACCTCTTCAACATATACATGTACTGCATACCTGTTGACAATATTTATGTCATTGCCATAGCATGGAACAAGTTTTATCCAAAACATTTTCTGTCCCCTGACGAGAAAAGAATTGTCTGCCAAATTTAGGATTAAGAATTGTCCACATGATTTGAGTTAAGACGTTTCTGCCGAGATTATTAATGTGCCTAAGTTTTAACAATTGTCTGCAGGTGAGATTTAACAATTTTATGTAGAGTTGATCCATCTGTATCAGAGTTAAGAATTATCAGCAGCATTAGATCATAAGCTTTAGAGTTAAGAACAATCTCCATGCAGTATTGTGTCTTGCGTTTTGTATCGCGAGTGGTGATGTACAGAGGGGGCGTTGCCGGTTGTCCTTTGACCTCAGGGCGATTTGCGATTTATACATTTGTATCAATGTTTGTGACTCATTACAAAGTGACACGATCGTGAATGTTGTGACTTCAGAGGACCACCATTAAACGATTAAATTACCTCCCTTGTGAAAACTTCAAGACTCAAAACATGACCTATCTTCATAATTGGGCTGGTATAATCTGGGTTATGACTATCTTCAGACTTTACAAGCGTTCTTCACCGTTTTATGAATTATATTCACGATTGGGTTATGTGCTTATTTTCAGAATTGGCACACGTTCATCATGTTTAAGAATTGTGTTCACGATTGGATTATGTGCTTTAATAACGTGAAGAATTATCTTCAGGATTGGCACACGCTCATCATCTTTAAGAATTGTGTTCAGGATTGAATTATGTGCTTTACGAAAAGGATTATCTTCAGGATTGGCACACGTTCATCATCTTTAAGAATTGTGTTCCCGATTGGGTTACGGCTTTACGAAAAGAATTATCTTCAGGATTGAATTTACGAATTATGTTCACGATTGAATCATGCGCTTCACGACAGGAATTATCAACAGGATTGACACAATTTTTTAACCTTTATGAATTATCTTCACGATCAGACCATGTGCTTTACGAAAGGCATTCTCTTAAGGTTTGGTGCACGTTCTTCATTTGTACGACTAATATAAACGATTTGGCCATGTGCTTCAATAGAAAATTATCTGAAGGATTTGCAAACGTTCCTCACTTTTACGAATTATGTTCACATTTCCGTCATGTGCTTCAGGAAAATATTTTTTTTAGGATTGTGTTATGCTCTACTCGATAAGTAACGTCTTCTTTGTACCACATATGAATGAATTATATCCACTATTGATAAACTTGTTTTCTTCAGTAATTGTTAACGGATTATAACTTGATTGACAAATTATAGGACACATATAGAGCAGTTCTTGGAACAGAAGCCGCAGTAAGTCGACTTAACTGTGGATAAATGTGAATTATGTGAGAATTCTGAATTCGGTCATATTAAGACAAGTTTATTCTTAGGTTGGGTTTACGTACATTGGAACAAATATAAAATCTGACAATGTTATCTGGCTTCACATCGAAAACATTTCGATCTGGACAGATTATCTAAGCCTACTGGCTATGCTCTTTAACTTCTGTGCATAAAAAAGGTCAATGTATTTAGGATTATGCCAAATCTTTTCAATTTTAAACATTCCCTTTGCTTACCGCCTCGACTCTTTCCATTTCACTAGTAAAGGTGTCGTGTTCGTCCCGGCCGGGTATGTATCTTAAAACACCTAAGGGCTATATCCAGGATTGTGGCATGTTTATTTGACAAAAATAAAAATGAAACTTACATATCTCCTTAGATATATTGAATGGATTTATCAAGTTAAATAACTATTCCACTGTTACAGCCAGTGGCCCTTTACCAATGGCTGATTGTTGATAAATTGCCGTGTCTGCTAATTGTTTTTAACCCAGTTTCATGGCAGCCATTCCAGCCCCGATCTGGTAATGAGCAAAATAACACGTGCAAAACAGAAAGACAAATAAGTACTCTGTCCAATCATTCAATCATATTCAATTCAAAGAGGTCATCTCAGGTGATAATTAACCTATATTAACAACGGTGGTATTTCTGGTTTTTGTTTGTTTTATAGAATGTTTATAAACAGGAGCTGCAGTATGATCGATAGACAATATTCGCTGAAGGTCCTTGTATGTTACTATGTCTCCTCTCCGCCATGCTGACAACAACTGAATCTGTAGGCGACACGGTGATCACCGCAATGCTTTGCATGGCCACTTCCATTGAGTATTCCCAGCCAATTGCATAAATAACACGTCAATCACAAAGTCCTAACTATATGCGTTTAATGACTGCAGTCTATCTTGGCATAACAAGTTGTATAACTTGTATCGACGTTGGGAGACCGTTTTAGTGGGGAACCCATCAAACCTGCACTTCAACAAGACTATTGCAATGCTAAATCTGACAGATTTAATTCAGGCCCGGGGCATCATTGATGGCTTAGATCGTCTTTTCTGAGACTATAGTCAGACACAGAAATAAAGGACCTGGAAGTCGC
Source organism: Mopalia muscosa (assembly GCA_031763545.1). Taxonomy (NCBI): domain Eukaryota; kingdom Metazoa; phylum Mollusca; class Polyplacophora; order Chitonida; family Mopaliidae; genus Mopalia; species Mopalia muscosa. The sequence continues at coordinate 1,659 of JARFOD010148775.1, read as the reverse complement.
AAAAGGAAAACCGTAAAGAAAGACGAGCTCAAACATGTTAACTTCTCACCATACAATGGTTAAGGACACAACAATAAAAAAAACTAAGCAGTTGTTGGAAACAAAGTAAGGTGAGAAATGCAAAAATAAACAAACCACATTGTGACATGTTTATTTGACAAAAATAAAACTTACATATCTACTTAGAGCTATTGACTGGATTCATCATGTTAAATAACTGTCCCATTGTCACACTCAGTGACGATTTAAAGTTGGTTGTTAGCTATTGAGAAATTGCTAGTTGTTTTTCAACCCAGTTTCAGGTCAGCCATTCCAGCCCTGATCTGGAAATAAGCAAAATAACCCATGCAAAACAAAAATAATACACACCAATAAGTACTCTATCTTGTCATAGCCAATTCAAAGCGGTCATCTCAAGTGGTGATTTATCTAAACAACGATAATATTTCTGTTTTTGTTTTTTGTTTTATACAATATGCATAAACAAGAGCTGCAATATTATAAGATAGACATAATTTGCTGAAGTTCCTTATATGTTACTAACACTCCTCTCCGCCATGCTGACAACAACTGAATCTGTGGGCGACACGTTGATCACTGCAATGTTTTATCTGGGCACTTCCATTAATTAAAATACGGACAATTGCATAAATAACACGTCAATCACAAAGTCATAACTATATACGTTTACTGGCTGCAGTCTAGCTAGGCGTAGTACTGTATTGTATAACATGATCAAGGTTGGGAAACAGTTCCAGTGAGGTTCTCATTATACAGTCACAAAACTATTGCAATCCTTAATAATCTGACAGATTTAATCCAGGTTCATGACATCAGTTACAACTAAGATCGTCTTTACTCAGACGATTTGACCTGAAAGTCACAACGGAGATATAGAATATAGAAAGACGAGCTCAAACCTGTTATCTTCTCTCCATATAATGGTTAAGGACACAACAAGAAAACAAACTAAGCAGTTGCTGGAAAGAGAATAAGATGAGAAATGCAAAAATAAACAACCCCACATGTAAGGTTAAAATGTATCAAACAGTCAAAGACACACAAATGCGAAACATATGAAAACTTACAGATATAATAAATTAGAAATATACAACAAAGACACAGTAATCTAAGAAATATATAGCAGTGGACGACATAGTACGATCTGGGGATAGTTATTCAGGGCCCTATTAAAGTTAATCCGTGGTAAGACTAGTTAATACAATGCTGTTGTCTATCTCTTGACATGGATTGGCGATTTAATCTGCTATGAGTCGATTCTCTGTTTTGGGTAATGGGTCATTGGTTACAACTCAACAGCAAAACACAACAACTCAACAACAAAACACAACAACCCAACAGCAAAACACAACAACTCAACAACAAAACACAGCAACTCAACAACAAAACACAACAACTCAACAACAAAACACAACAACTCAACAACAAAACACAACAACTCAACAACAAAACACAGCAACTCAACAACAAAACACAGCAACTCGACAACAAAACACAACAACTCAACAACAAAAGACAACAACACAACATCAAAACACAACAACTCAACAACAAAACACAGCAACTCAACAACAAAACACAGCAACTCAACAACAAAACACAACAACTCAACAACAAAACACAACAACTCAACAACAA